>CM018092.1:4200000-4442905 GCA_008658365.1 Alca torda
TTGTTGCGTTGTGTATGGGCGCCTCAGAAGTGACTATTCAAAACCTAGAGGTCCAGAAGTAGCAGCAGGCTGCTTTTCTAAGCAGAGCTGTCGATAATCCGGGATGACTTGTGGTGCTAACTATAGAGCACAGCCCTCGATGGCAGCAGGAGCAGGCACGGTCTCGCACGGTCCTGCCAGGGGTGCCACTTGTCCTGCTTTCAGATCAGAGCAGCACCGGCCTGTTCTGTAAATTGCTCCCTGTGCTGTGGATTATGTGGAATTAAAAGGATTTAAAATGCAAGATGTCCTAAGATAAATGTCTCCCAAGTTCAGCCAGGCTGGCAGTTGTGTAACCGAATGCACTTGGTTTTCCAGTATACTTTTCTGCGTGCTATTAAGAAAACTTATTAGAGCCGCCTGTGTGCGGAAGGGCTTTTGCGTTACCTCTGGGGCAGTTTTAGCTGTCGCTCGCCCAGAGGTGCCCTCGCTGACAGGCTGCCACTCCACGTGCCTGTCAGATTAGCTCTGTAATCCCCCTTTCTGCTCACCCCAGAGCAGGGATGGATGGAAAGTTGCAGGGACAGGCTGCTGGCCCCGGTGAGGCTCGTGCTACTGCCTTCTTGGTAGCCCAGGCCCTGCTCTGTCACTATCAGATCATCTCCTTACTGCCCTGGGCACCCAAGGGAAGGAGCTGTGCCTCCTTCCTGCCTTGTTACTGCCTGCCGGGAGATCTTCGGGGTGGCTTTCGGAGTAGGACGTTCAGGAGGCTCCTTTCCAGCCCCGAGAACAATGTGCTGTGAGGGGGTATCTGGCACGGAGGCACTCGCTAACGCGCTGCGCGTGGTATGCAGGCGGAGTGCAGAAATAAAGCATTTTAAAGAGACAAATGTCAAACCAAGAGACCCACAAACTATTTCAGCTCTTCTTACAATGTGGTGAATGGCTGTATTTTATCTTGGGAGGTGATGAGTCTGTAACTGAGTGCGTTTCCATCTTGGATGCTTACAAATGGCTCTTGAATTCCATATGAGGGAATAAGGACTGGTTTTGCTCTGGGGTAGGAAGGAAAGCACTTGGCTCTAAATATTGCAATTCTCTCCTTACACATCTGCCTTATGTCAGCTTGAGAAAAGTGACTGTTTCATCAGGAGCTTCATCCCATGGACCTACATGGCCAGGAGATCTCCCAGGGATGGATGCTGCTCTGTTTCTTTCCACATCCCTTCCATCCCCATGTAGGATGGATTTCTGTCAACAGCAGGGTGTAGGACAAGCGTTCCTCAGGGTAGGGAGCTGATGAAATGCAGCACTCAAAAGGTCCGGAGGTAGCACCTACGTTTCCTAGCTTATCCTTGAAGCCAAAGGGTTGGACAGACCCTGCACTCACTTGCCACGTGCTGGTCTTCCCAAGGGAATGAAAGATCTTGTCCCATGCATCAACTCGCATCTCTCCTGATGCGTGTCTTATCTGTTCTCCAGACCATGAGCCAGGCACTACTTCCCTCTGTCCAACATGGAAATTCTACTTCTTAAGCTGTTTTAGACATAAACAGCCCTCCCCGAGCTATGGTTTGGATTAGCAGCGAGTTATGATTTGTTGATCAGTGACAGCTGAGCCAGTAAACATAAGCGTGTTTCCAAGCTGGTTATCTTGAGCGCGGTGTCTTCCCGTCTCTTTGGGGAGGCTATACATAAACACAAAATCTTACTTCACTTCTTAGCTATTCTTTGTGCTAATGGCACCAAGAGCTCCGTGTGAACATCAGGGCAACATTCTTCTGGAAGAACTTGGCTTGTGTGGTGGTGCTATTGCTTTTTTTCAGTCATTGCCTGGAAAATACTTAGGAACATAAGCCCAGGTTAAGTTGGTGCTAAGGTGAGTTACGGAGCTCAGAGTGGATCCCTATAAATGTAAATATTGCAGGGCCGAGCGGCTGGTGGTCTCCTCCCCAGCTGATGTGGTGGTACTCCACGCTGTGGTAGGACCAAGCTGTTCTGTGAGGTGCTATCTATGAAGATATCTGGAGACTCTGGACTATTGTTTGTGGATTTGAAGTATCTGAAAAGTAAACTTGTGCTTAAATTCAGCTCTTTAGTGTTACACTTGTTCTTGTGAGCAAGCAGGTACCCAAGCAGGTTGAAAACAGCAGTGATGACCTCCTATAAAGCAGAAGAGCGTGAACGTGGAAGCACCCACTGAATGTTATAGAAAGCGAGCGCAGTGTTAGAGGGAGGTTTTCTTGGTGGCCCCAAAGCTCTCTCAAGATCAACAAATGCAAGTTTTGCTTTGTATTAAAAGGAAGTGAATTAAATTTGGCCCAAGGAGGAGAAGGGGATAGTGTAGTCCTAAGACGGATGTCAGGTTCATGTCCTCTCGCTTCTCCAGGGAAGGAGCTAGCTTTGTTTCTGTTAGATTCCTGGAAGACTCTAAAACCCATTCACTAAGAATCTGAGGTTGAAATATAGTTGCACACCTTTTCTCTTGGACTGTAACAGTGAAAGAGAAGTGTATACATTTGCCTTGTTCTTTCAAGGAAAGAGAGGACTTCCACGAATTTTTGGAGCCTGAGACTGTAGTGCAAATAGACGTCACAGCAAAACCTTCCTGCCCATGTTTTTCTCCACAGTCTGCAGAAAACTTTTTGTACATGCTTATCCTGCTCTGAGTGTCTCTGTCTGAGTAAATTCCACCCAATTCTGCTGCTGCTGGCTTCTCCAGGCGTGGTGCTGTGCTGAACCTGATACGCCTTTGGGCCAGCGCCGAGCGTGACCAGCCGGATGCCACTCCAGGCGGTTCGGGTCACCGGCTGTGACTTTGTGCAGGGCTCCGGCAGCAGGAGCTGAACTTTCAGGCCTGGAGCCAAGCAAGTGGTGCGGATTTCCTGCAGCCCTATCAGCTGCAATAGGGTAATAAATAACTGATAAATGTTTGTATTAAAGCCAACATCACGGCAAAATGGCTGTTAATTGCACTCTAGCACTGCTTTCCCAACTTCACCTGATCTCCTCTCCTTGCTTCTCCCAGCCGTCCCAGAGAAGCGGTGGAGGGGAGTATCCACAGCGAGGGTGCGGGAGGTGGGATGCTGCGACCGCGGCGCTGTGTCTCTCGGGCAGTTCCTGCCATCCGTGCTGTTGAGGGTGGGGGTCCTGTACCCCCCACCTCGGGGACCCATGCCTGAGGAGTGCAGGGGTGCCCTTCGCCCCACGAGCGATGGGCGGTATAAAAACAGCCCTAATTTCATTTGGGGGAAAAGTGGAGAAACCCTCTGGACAAGTGTTTTTTCCTTGGTAGAAGGTGTCCCCTCGGTGTATGGGGAATGTCCAACCACATCTGAAAGTGTCATCCTCCCCTGTTTATCCTGCATGAAGGGCTCTCAAGGCCAACAGCCTTTCTAAGGGGGTGTAAGGAATGGTCCCATGCCTGGCACGTGCTAATGTCAGTTCTCTTCCTTTGCAGAATGGGCAGGCTGCTCCAGAAGAAGGCGGAAATCCTCCATCCAAGGTAAAAATGGTCCAGGGTTACGTCCTTAAGTCATCCCTCTGAACTGCGTAGGGGGCGTGAGCTGACTTGGGGAATGGGTTGGGGACGGCTATTTTTAAATCCTGTAAGCTGCTGCTTTGTAATCTGGATGAGTGCATGTGGGAGTGTAAGGGGCTGGAGTAGGGGAAGAGAAAAGATAAACCCTCTTTCTTCCTGTCCCTTTGGTCACCCAAATATATCTGGAAAGTTTCCCAAAGGGCCTCCTCAGTCCATCACCCAGGAGATGGACTGGAGGCCGTAGCAGAGGGCTAGAAGTGAGAGTCCCTGGGGTGTTTCAGCGCTGTGTTTACACCTTTCTCTATGTTGTGATCTTGCCAGACGGGATGAGAAATGCAAGAGTATTTGATGGTTTTGGCACAGCTGCCCTTGCTGAGTGCTTGGTATCTGTTTGTTCTCTCACCTTGGTGGGGCTGGGAGAAGCGCCATTTCTCTCAGGTTGCCCTCTGTGTTCCCGGTAACATCGGCAGGGAATGGTAGAGGGAACTGAGCTGCTGTTTTCCATGTTTTGGGCAAGGGTCTTAATCTGCTAGACCTTCTTCAGACACCTAAAGCTCTTCCTGCTCCACACGTGAGCAGCGTGATGCTGAAGGACTTGATTTCCCTGATGGGAGCCCTCTCCAAGTGTAAGACCAAGGACTGATGTTGTTAGTGTGGATATTTCCTAATTGTGCCCATACTTCTCTGTCCTGCAAGACACTGTGCAGCGTATGAGAGCCATATCAGTACCTTGAAATCCTTTCAGGATTTCCTTTTCTGATACGTACATGCTATAACCGTGAAGAATGACACAACGTGTTTGATTTGGCTTGGGAGACCTTGCTGAACGGGTTGTCAAGAGCTTGTCCTGCGCTTTACCCTCAGCGAGTGCCCTGTAGCAGTTTCACTCTGAATTATCATCTGTGCTAAAGGCCGTGGGGGTTTATTGTATTGTTTTTCCAGTTGGTTACTGTCGCGTTTTTAGTAAAAGAAATTTAAATCTAAAAACCAGTTGTCTGCTTTTCGGGTAGTGCTTTGCCAGGAACTTGTGCTGGACTTCTAGCATTGCTGTTGCATCTCACCTACGTGTTCTGCATTTCTGTCCCGGTTGCTGGACTGGCACTTTTCCAGCGGGCTGCACAGAAATCTGGCGTGGGTCAGATGAACTCAGGTCAATGAGACTGTGCACTTCCCTCCCCTGAGAATAGTGGTTTTACGGTTCTTCACTGTGCCTGCGTCTCTGGCATGGAAAAAAAAAAAAATAATCTGTCTCTTCTGGTTGGTTTCCAGCTGGGCTTCTAAGGCTTGAGACTTTGCCTCTTTCATCTTCAAACACTTGGCTAAACTGCCCTCCCGTAAAAGCAGCTGAAGGATGTTGCTTTAAAAATAATTGAAGATTTTTTTTTTCTTTGGGGGACATCACTGGGACAAACTCTGGCTGATTCCCTCTGTAGATGCAGCCCCACAGAAATATGAGGTGATGGAGGCCAAAAAGCACTCGGGGTTCTCTTTGGGGCTGTGTGTCTGTCCCTCTGTGGGACAGGGAGGTGAAGTCCCCGTTGCAGCTGGGGAGCTGGCGCAGAGCAGCAGGCAAGTTGTCCCACATCCCACAGCAGGAAAACCACAAGAGCCCTGTGCTGCCTGCAGGTGTCCCACTTTGCAGTTTTCCGAGGCACCCTGCCCAAAATGCCTGTGAGCGGTGTCAGACAATCCCATTTTCGGTAACTTTTGAACACGTGAAGCCCTGCTACGTGCTCCTGAAATAACCTCGGTGGCCTTTTCCAAGTTTGTACAAGGTACGTTTGCTACCAGCACAGACAAATGAAATCCCTCCTATAAACACATACCTCCAACTTCAGGGCGAACTCTCTGGCGCTCTGCACCAGCTGCGGTGCTGCAGATGGGGGAAGCAGGCAGCGCACTGAATATCTATGTATTTTACTGTTCTTTTTGGGGGTAGACGTCAGCAGCAGCTTCTGGCACTGGCTCTACCTGCAACAAGGACTGAGGAAGGAGAAGTAAGCGGCAGTAAACATCTGAGGCTGGCTATTCTCAAGTTGAAGGTTGCTCAGGATCCCTGCCATGCCCTTCTGTTCTAGCTGTGTGTGGAGAGCTGTAAGGGGAAGAGGCACCTTTATTCTAGGTTTGTACTTGGTATCCTTTTGCGGCTAATTCTGTGATCTCTTCTAAAAATAGCGCGAAGCTGCGACAGTGGCGATTACTCAACACACACGCAGAAGTGCCATCCCTCCCCCTGTCCCCATAAGTAGGATGCTGCCAGAAGTACAATCGTTATTTGCCTGGGCAATAACTGAAGACACTTTGCAAAGGAGGAAATCCAAGAGTTCCTCAAAAGAGTTGGGAACTTTGCAGCTGGTAGCGTGAGACTGATGCAGTCTAATGCCTCTGTCATCATCTCACCTGCTCTTGTTGCACATTAGGGATTTTGGGCATAAAAAACAATGAAACGGTCACTGCAGAGGTAGCGAGGGGATGTTTTGGGACAGGCTGGCTGTGATCTGGTATTTTCTGGTTGCATTTGTAGCTTCAGCTCAGCTTCCTACCAAGGACAGCTGGTGCATTTCACAACTCCTTGTGGCTTTTATTCCTGTGTGGATTCCCACCTTTCAAGAACAATTGTGGTACACAAGTCCCTGCAAGCATCGTACCTCGGTGTGTTTATCTGAGTATCTTGGAAATGCCTGCAAGATCCTGCAGGTTGGGCAGAGAGCTGTCTTGGAGCGTCTGCCTCCCTTTGCACAGTCACAGGGAAAGGAGCCTGGGTCTGCTGTCAGGGCCATCCCAACAGCATTCCAGCTCTGTGACCATAAGGAATTCCAAGCCGAACCACCCTCTCCTGTCAGCGAGCACAATCCTAGATTGCTCATGCCTGAATCCTTGCTTATCTGCATGTTCCCAGCGTGTCCCTACTGTAAGAGTTTGCAATCTGCCAGGCAATCCTGGCCACATCCCTAAAACCAAACTGCCGATCCAACGCTACATTGAACAGGAGCCTTTGGCAAAGATAGGTACAAGGATGGCTTTTTTGTTTTCCTCTCCTTTTTGGTGGTGGTGTTTGGCCCTGTTTAAATTTGATGTTGGCTTTCAGATAGCAGCAGCGCGGTTTGTGCAAGGTTTCAGTGCAACGTTTGTGGGCTGCTGAACAGAAGATCTGCTCTTCCACGTTCCTGTAGAGGAGCAGGAGTGATGGTCACGGAGCAGGACTGCTATCCTCACATCCTCTGCGTTTCAGGGCTCAGGGCTTGCTTTATTCCTGTTCTGTTCCCTTTGACACAGCCTGGGCTGACACCGAGAGAAGCACCTCGTGCAACAGCCTCGGGTTAACCTCAGCTGCGTCTCCATGCGGGTCGGGAGCAAAACAGGAGGTCTCTCACCCTGCTTTCAAAAGCTGCTCTGCCCCAGGGGCTAATCGGCAGCGCCGTGCATTGGTCCCTAGGTACTGAACCTCGTTCTCTCCTACGTTCTTTAGATTTTAATTGTCAGGTAGGCTGAAGATTGGTCCTTGTTCAGCTGGGGAACGGCAATGGAGAGCTTGAATTCAGTGGGAAAATGGAACCTCTCATAATTGGGGTTTTACAGCCTGCTCTGCAGCCAGCTTGGCTGAGGGGTGAGCTTGTGCTCCCTGAAGGTGCCAAGTGTGAGGAATTATGCATGAAAGTACAACAACCAATTAGCGAAATCACTTCATAATGAAGAGCAGAGGAGTGGATTTGCAGCGCTGAGTGTGCCCACTCTCTCTCTGGAGGTAACGCTGGCGCAGGCTGGGAGTGCTGATCAGCCTGTTCTTGGGTGATAATCACAGTGTGCAATGAAAACCGGGGAAGTGAATAAGTAACCTCTTCCAGCTCTGCTTTGCACCATAAAGGAGACCTTTGAGACCAGAGTGAGGGCTTTGCTCTGCTGCACGCACCAGGCGTGAGGTGCCCCACCTGCGCAGGCTGAGCCTGTTGGGCAGCGAAAACCGTAGTGGGAATGCGGTAAAGGGAAAGACACGGCTCTTTCCCAGATCTGTGTAGCTCCTACTGATTTATCCTCATGTCCTGACCAGGTAAAGCTTGCAGAAAGGTCCTCCCCTGAAGCACCTTCATCAAGGGAAGCTATAGGCAGGAACCCTGGGTCTGGACACTTCTGGCCAGAGAAATACCTGCATCACCAGCGTTAACGTCAGTTTGTGTTGTTCTGGGTGAAACACCCTGCTATAACGCTCTAGCAATGACAATGTACAGTGGCAGTTGAAGCTCTGAAGTGTAATTCTTTGGGATGAGTTGTGGAGGAAACAGGGTTGTAGTCATCTACCTGCAATAGCTCTGTGCCAGTCCTTGGTGTGGTTCAATAGCAGTCGCCTGCTGTTAGGTTTATTTCTAACATTCATAACATTTCTTATGGCTGGTTCTTGGTTTTGGTACACTCCTCCTGCACCTGCTGAGGTACTCGAGCCCAGCTCTTCACTCCCGCCCGCAAACTGGACGTAGCTGGAGCAGCTTTCCTGCAGGCTGGACTTCACAGCTGGTGAGGAATCCTGCTCGGACCTCTAGTCATGAACTGGGAATTCTTCGTGCTCCTCCAGCGAGCTGTAAGAGAGGAAGGCTTTGTGCTGCTCCATTGTGGCACACTGCATCAGTGCTTGCTCACAGCTCTGCTTCCCATCAGTGCATCTCTCCCTTCACCCAGACTTTGGGCTCTGCCCCTTGCTGTGGGCTTCGCCGATGGGCAGAACATCCCTTGCCAGTTGTCCTGTCTTCTCTGGAGCTGCATCACCACGTGGGTGATCAGAGGGGAAACTTGAAGCGCCTTCTCGTCACAGTCGGGGAGGAAGAAAGAGCCATCCGAGACCTGCTGGCCACCAAAGGGCAAGTCCTGTGTGCCCACCTAGCGTCTGGGTGATGGAGGGCTCTCGTTGCGTAGGCTGCCAGCGTTGCTCCAGACTGGGTGCAGACCGTGTTGACAGAAGACACGTCCAGTGGTGTGATCCTCATCACTACTGGACACTGCTCTAATCGCGGCCTCTTAACATGAAAGGTTTTAAAACAAACAAGTGAAATGCTCTGCTTTGAAAGAGGCCTGGTGTGTTTGCACAGCTGCTGCTGTCTTCTCCAAGAACTGGAAAGCTATTGAACGTGGGAAGAGCCAGGTACCTCAGCACATCCCTGCTCTGCTCAGTGCCCCTCTTCTATTGCTTCCAGCTGCTTGGCCAAGAGTGCTCCGGCCGGTCTGGTCCCCCAGGACCTGGGATAACCTGGTGGGAGCAGAACATCTCCAGCATGGTGTGGTGCGGCCTGGAAATCCACCTTCCCCTCTGCACCGCAGGGACCAGGCTGCAGCTATTGCCACTCTCTCAACGTTTGGCTTTTTCAGCCTGTCAGGGATAAAGCTCTTAGTTTAAACTGGCTGCTCCGTCTTGTCAGTTGAAGTAATTGAGTGGGTTTGTTTTTAATGTAATACCTGACATCTGCCTGACTGGTTCCTGCCAGAGCGTTTGCTCTTCATCCTTGGCAAGGCCAGGCTATGGTTAACAGCAAGCTTCTGAGCTCCTAAAAAAAAAACCAAAAAAAAACAAAAAAACAAAAAAAAAAAAACCAAAAAACCCCAAATAAATGCCTGTTTGAGGAGCAGAGTCTCTGATGAGGTGCAGGCTCTAATGAATAATTGAAGAGGGGTCAGTTTACAGGACTTGCACACGAGGAATGCAGCAGATTCTGCAGCGCTACAACAGCCCTCGCGCACGGCACGCCAACCCATCAAAACTGCTCTGGGTTCTTCTCTTCCATTTCCACTCCCCTTCTGGGTTAATAGAAACTGCCTCAAGCTCTGTCTCCAGAAAGCCTCTATTACTGGGGGGGGGAATAATAGTAATAATCTTTTACTGTGTGCTGTACGTGGTGGAAACGTGTGTAATCTATCTCTCCATCAGAGTTAAAGGAGTTCTTGATCCTGCAGCAAAGCGGGGGACCTTCCTGCCAGCCCTCCTCAGCCAGGCTTCCCCCAGCTGTCTGGGGACGGAGGGCAGGGAATTGCTGAAGTCACGTTCTTTGGGGACCCAGGAGGAAGGTGAGCAAGTCCAGAGCTCTGCTGGCGCTTCCCCGGAGGGATGGAGGAGCCACAGGCTCCTCTCTGATCCGGGGAAAGGTAGGTGGAGACTGGCCGAGGTGGTGGCAGCTCTCTCTGTGCCAGGGACAGCAGCGGAGAGCTGGCACCAAAGAGGACTCTCAAGAGCTCGAACTGAAGAACTTATTGCCATTTGATTTTTGAAGGGGTCAGAGCGGGCTTGTGTCTCTGGAGGATGCCACCCTGGCATCTGGGAGCTTTGAGTCCCCTTGACTGGGTTTATTGGGGGGTCACTGGCTCCATGGCTGTCTCAGATCCCGAGTTGGGATTCTCGCTCCACACACAAGCCGTCTCCCTGAATCTCCTGCAGCTTTACAAGTCTCAGCTTTATTTGGAAGCCGAAGCCTAGTTTTGACATGAGCAATAAATTCCTTCTATAGCTCCAGGTGAAGCTGTGATAACTTTTTCCCCCCTTGATTGCACTGTGCTGCCTGCCAGAGGCTGCCACGGGGCTGGGGACCATCCGGGGAGGATGATAGTCCAGCTATCCTGTAAGGAATCCCGCCTGCCCTGGGGCATTTCTCCTTCACTTTAGGAAAAGCCACTCACTGGGGCTGCCTCCACGGCGAGGAAGGCAGAGGCATCCTCCCAAAAGCTCCAGCTGATCTCATTGCAACGATGCTCTAAGGCAAAAAGAGTTTCCCAACTGCAGTGTGAAATCTGGGTCCTTCCCTCGCCAGCCCTGCAACGCACAGCCGGGAAATGTCACCATTACGGAAAACGAGGGCGTTTATCCCTCATTTGTACTTGAAACCTTGGTCTCAGCAAAGCTTCTGGCGTGGCTCTGGGGACACCGAACGGACTGCGAACACAATCTTTTTGTGCTCCCGTAAGCGCTCTTAGACGTGGCGGTATTGATTTCCTCGCCGTCGGAGAGGTGAATTTAACCGGATGGTGCGGGCTGGCCTGGTTACAGGTCGGGAATACGCGGTGTCTGCTTACAGAGAGGGGGAGGCGATGGCTCTGCACCCTCACCGGGGCTGGGGGCAGTGGTGCTGTTTGGGGAGGTCACACTCCTTTTGTGCAGCGGGAGGGGAGCCCCGGGGTCTCCGCATGGACAGAGCGGGGGGGAAAAAAGCTCCTTGAAATAGCATTTTTCGTATCTAAGGGGAACAGGACAAAACATGTTATTCCCAGTGTTCGGGGGTGACTAATCCCCGTGCTGTGGTGTTTGGGAAGGGGGGGCTGGTGATCTTTGTGTTACGGCCCCGTCCCCGGCACGCAGGGCAGGCGTGTGCCTGGGTCGTGCCTGAGCCGCGGAGGGGGCGGCCGCCGGCTGCCAGCCTATCTTTTACAAGCATTAAATGAAAAATCGTGCTTTGCTACGGCAGGTGCTCACCCTGTACACTCTCGGTGTTGGGAACACACAGCTCAGGGTGTGTTTTAGACGTGATGTTTTGTTTTTTTTCTTTTAGCACTGATAAAGTTCAGAGCCACCATGGAAATGTGACAATCGCTTTTCTCTCAGTGTATCTCATACACATGCCATTCCCGGAGGGTGGGAGAGAGCTGGGTTATTCCACATATGGAAACCTGGTAGGTACCAAGCAAAGGCTTTACCGAGTCCTAAGACCGCTTTTTGTGTGTCTTGCAACAAGAAAACCGCCGGCAGCATGTGTGCTGTGGGAGGAGTATGGAATTCCTGCATTCCTGTGATAGAGAATAGTTTCCACATCCCACGATAACTCCAGGGGCAGCAAACATGTCTCAGTTCTCATTGTGAAACCAGCGTTATGTTTTATCATTCAGTTATAAGGAGTTTTTATCTTCTGTACTGAAAGTAGCAAACCTGTGTCGTTCCTAGATGGGGGGTTGTGTTTTAGTGCTGGTTCCTAAGAGTGATATTCTTTATTTAGAAGAGGCTGGGCTGTAGTATCCTGGTTTTACCAGCATCAAGGCTGAATTTGCTGAGAGCAGACCCTTCGTCCTTGCTGGGAAATGTGTGTAGGGCTGCAGGAAGGGGAGCCAGTATCCCTTGCACTCTCTAAATGGAGACTAATTTGTTCTGTAGAAGCTGCACAATTAAGTAGTTCCTTATCTCCTGGCAATTAAAGGTGTTTTCCTTTCCGGCATCTCATTTCACTGGGAGCAAAGTCCTGCCGGCTGTGAGTGCTTCTCCCGCAGCTCCACGGCAGGCTGCGCTGGCATCGGAGAGCTCTCGGAAAAGTCTCGGTGGGGTTTGGGAAGATCTTTTGCCCAAGCTTGTATCTTGAGCCCAAACTGCTCATTGTCAGCTGATCCTGGCCAGCTGTGGCTTGTAGTGCTTGGAAAGGGTGGAGATATTTTTTTATTATTATTATTTTTAAAGAAACTTTGTAGGATCTGGTGCCAGAATGCCCCTGGAGAGAGCCAGGAGAAGGGAGGAGACCAGGGAGCGCAAGGGGGATGCCTGTGCCTGAGCCTCCCTGCTCTCTCCATCCCCTCTCTGGCATAAAGCAGATACTTTGGTGCTCCTGGTCAAATGAGTTGGGTAACAACAGAGCAAAAAAGATGTTGTGAAGCAGAAGGACTTGCCTTGCCATGGCAGCTCTGCTGCGTGAGGCCACCTTCTGCTTTCTCCCTTCTCCAGCCTCAGGCTTTGCTGGAGAAAACATCTCATCCCTAAAAGAGAGGGGATCCAGGAACTGTTTTAGGGGTGCTGAATCTTCCCACTGAGGTGTTTATGAAATGGGTGTTGATGAAGTGGGTCCTTTTGGCTCTCACCCTCCTCTTTCAGAACAGAAACATATTTTGGACATTAAAAATGCTCCGAGTGCCACCTGCTGGAGCATGCTCAAGGGGGAGCGGTGGCCGGGCAGCCAGCCTGGCAGGGTTCCCTGGGGCTCTCAGCCTCTTTGGGGGTGACACAGCCTTGCCCCACGGCTGCAGATGCCGGTACCTGTCACCGCTGTCCCACCGCGCTCTGCCGGCAAGTTCCATGCTCTGTTACTGCTGCTCTCCTGCCCGTCGCCAGAGCATGATGGTATCTGTTTGTGGCCTCCAGGATTTCACAGTATTTCCTCCCTGTGACAGCTCTATCCACCTCCACGGAAGGTGGTGCGGGTCACTTTCTGACATATGAGAGAAGTGAACTTCCTGGTGAGAGAAGAGGCCCACGAAAAAGGGTGGAACTGCTCCGTCTAAACACCAAACAGGGTAAAACTGTGCTGCCTTGCTCTGAGTTTTCCCTTTTTAGGGATTTGCATGTAACCCCCATCGCAGAGAGCCAAGATCGCTGCTCGGAGTGGCAACAAAGCCCTTCCCAAGGGTGACCAAATTAATTTTACACTGAGCGTTTGGCTGCCTGTCTGAGCAGAGAGGAATTGCCCCGAGGAAGACAGCGGTGTGCCTCGCTGTGCAGGGGTCTGACTCTGTGTCCTGGGTTTCTTCCCTTCTCCCTCCCCGGTTTTTTGGTTTGTTTTGTTTTTCGGAAGACCAATAAAACGGTCCTCGGAGATGGTGTAGGGTGAAACATGCCTGTTTCCCCCCGTATCGCTGTTCCCTCTCAGTAGTCCCTTCCTGCAAACCTCTAGCAGCAAAGCTCCTGCCAGGAATCCGCCCCCGTCCTTATCCACTTATCGGGAAGTTCCAGTTGCTGAAGTCTCCGTTGCTCCTTAGCTGTGATTGTAGAAGTGACTTTGTCCAAGACTTCCATCTTCAAAGCCGCCCCGCGGTGGGCCCTGCCTCCCCCCAGCTCCAGCTGCCTCCCGAGGCTTTTGTCTGTCGAAACAGCAAATGCCCTTATTCAGCGTGAGTTTAGTTTAAAGGACTAACGAAGCCGTCTCTTTCCTTGCAGATCCTCTTGCATTGCTCTAAGAATCTCCCTCTTCTTTTAAGCTTTGTCCGTGACCCCAAGCATTTACACTCTCCTGTTTCTCCCTCCTCCTGCAAAGGCTGTTGCTGATTCTCTGATGTCTCATAGGGGCATGGGCACACTCTTCCCTCCGTCTGCTGCCTGTTTTTATAAAACCCCCAGGACTGAGTTCTCCTGCAGCTTTTCCTGCTCCGAGCGTGGTTGGAAGTGGCTGAGGAGCTCAAGTGAGAGGTCTCATGTCTTTTCTCCCTGACCTTTTTGCAGATGTGGGGATGTATGCGCTAAGGAAAAGTCACCCTGTCTTATAAAATGCAATAAAAGGGTGCTCGGACCTTCACTTTGAGCAGGCAGCCCTGTGGTGGTGCTGGGTCAGTGATGTTGGGGATGACGCTGGAGTGGGAAAACCAGAGCCCAGAAGGTTTCATACCTGGAAGGGAGGGCAGCTGTGGGGCCGAGGGAGCGTGGGTTGGGATTAAACCCGTTGGAACATGTGCGGGAGAACAGGACAGAGTCTCCTCTTGGGCAGAGAGGTTCTAAAATCTGCTTGAGGTTTCAAATTACTATTTTTTTTTCCTTTAATTGCATGTGTGGTATGTGTAAGCAGGAGAGAGATGGCTTTGGTGTTTACTCTTTGAATACAACCTTGATACTGCAAGGCCCACTTAATTAGATAGAGTGAAACTCTTGAATTCTCCCAGGTGTTGTGTTTTTTTGTTTTGTTTTTTTTTTTAACTTCAGCAGTCAAGTGAAATCGGTACGATCTCACAGAATGTTCTGCTTGGCTGGACTTCTGTTTTCAACTTCTCTTGTAAGCTGTAGTGAGTGGCAGGCCAGGAAACGTCTCCTTTCCTGATGAACACGGGGCAGCAGCATCTGCTTACTCTGACCCAGCTCTCGCTCTCTCCTCCCAGCAAAGCGCCAGCAATGGCGGTGGGCTGACGTGGTGACCCTGCCGATGTGCAGGACGTGCCTGTCCCGCAGGTACGGGGTGACATTTCTCAGCTCCCGAGAGGTGCTGGAGCAGTTGCAGGCATCTCGAGAGGTGTCACTCGGAGGGCAGGTTTCCTGTGGGGGTAGTGAGCATCGCCTGCCCTGCTTTCCTGGAAGTTGGTGGATGGCAACAAAGTGAGTTAAAATCTGCAGCTGCTGATATGACCGTCTCATTGCTGTGGGCAGCGTTTCCTCTCATGTCAAAATGGCTCTGCCTCGAGGCACGGCTCCCTTCTCCCCATCCCATCTCTCCAAACAGGTCCAGTCCATCCTCTCTGCTGGCTGGTGGGACCTTTCCGACGCAGGTACCGCAAGCTGAAGGCCTTCGCTTTGCGAGGGTGTCTCGGCTCAAGGAAGACCGGTGCTGCTCAGGGACAAGCGTCCCACAGGATTTCTTAGTCTGGGGGGCTCCCAGCAGCACTGGGGGGGGATCCGCTAAAGAAGTACAGACAGAAGGACAGGATTCTGGCCAGTTCTTTGGTTGCAAATGAGGCCAACTGTCAGCCTTGCCCAAATAAGGCCTTTGCAGGAGGGCAGGCAGTGGCTGGGGAGGTTGCTTTGCTTTCTTTGTTCCCCTTTTTGAGAACCACCACTTTAAAAAAAAAAAAAAAAAAAAAAAGCTCCAGACAGAGCAGCCTCTGCCTCTCTGCTCTTCACAACAGCAAAAAGCAGACTTGCTTCCTCTGCAAAGCTGCAGCATCTCTTGCTTCCCATTTATTTCAAGCTCCCTCCAGAGCAGGGGTTGCTGCCCTGCAGGGAGGTTATTGCTCTGGAGTAGATTGCATAAAATAACTTAACGTCCTTAAAAGTTCAGGAGTGTGAAGCTCCCACTCCTGAGGCCGGCACCCAGGTGCGGTGTGCGCTGGAGGGTTCTGTCTGAGCCATGTCTTCTTCATCCGGTGCTTCCCGGCCAGCAGCTGAGACCTCTGCTGAGACATCCCTATGGTCTAGCACGGGGCCACCAGTCCCACCTCTGAAACATATTGACATGACAGCAGCTGTCTGTCCTCAGGCAGCGGTTCTTCACACCATCACCTTCCTGTTTATGAAACCCTGCTCCTTCCCTCCCCGACGTTGTTCCCAGTGCTCGGTAGGGTGTAACTGCATCCTGGCAGGAGGCAAAGGCAGTCCCTGCTTATTCTGATTTAAATCTATAGGGCTAGCAAGTGCCCTGTTTTATGGAGCCGATGTTGGGACTTGCTGGAGCTCAGCCCTACGGTCTTGTCTGCTGACACAGAGTTGGATTACAGCATCTTGAAACTGTGCGCTGGGAACCATTTGTACCTGGCACCGCTGGATTTGGGGATCGTCTTTCCTAGAACTGGTGCGCCGATGACAGCGGGTTCACGTAGAGTTTACAGCCGGGTCTTGGCACTTCGGTACCAGCGTCTGGCCGCCCGCCGCTCAGCAGCATCTCATGTCTCCCAGCATCCGTGGGTATAGGAACAGAACAAACAGAATTGGCAAACCCACTTCTGTCAGCAGCTTTTCCCTCTTCAGAAAATACGGAGTAAGGCCTAAGAGCGACTTAATTCTGCCCTAAGAGCGTCAAACTCACCCAGGATGTGTACGGTCATTTGGAAGTGTGATGGAGGAAGGCTCTTGCCTCGGCTCAGCCCACGTGTCTCTTGCCCTTAGACCCACAACCTGCCTATTCGCGTACAGCTGCCTGCACCGCAGCTTCCTTTGGTTTATGCTTCTTGCTTTAGATTGATCACATTATATTGGGATTGTTACCTGTTTGGTTGGTTCTGGTCCCTTCTCCTGGGAGCAGAGACAGCGAAGCAATGGAGGTCTGCACTCTAGCAGCAGCCGGTCCCTCCGTGGCTGTTAACTGCACCCAAAGCACAGAGCTAATGGTTTCTGCTTCTGACCAAGGCTGGTTCATGGTTTCTAGGTTTAGCAGAGGGGCTTCAGGATGGGACTCTTCCTTGTGAAACGGCTCAGGAATTCAAAGCGCTGTTTCTAGGTGAGAAAAGGGGCAGGAAAGGCAGGACGGGGTGCGGATGCCATTCTTTGTGTCCATGTTGACACACAGGTCAGAAAACTAGTCAGAAGAGAGGCCAGGCCACGACCCAGGGTACTGCATCGTCGCGTCTCGCACTGAAGCAAGCCTGCCTTCTGCAGCTGCTTCAATTCCTTGCACAACCGGTACCTGCCCAAATGTAAGCTCCAGCTTCTGTGTTTCGCTGCTGCAGAATTATTTTGAGATCTCTTGTGCCTCCTGCCACTGGGGAGGGAGCGATCTCCCCTGGAAAACCTGAACGCAGCAGTCCAGGGCAGCACTAAGCAGCTAAAGAGCTGCGGAAGTTGCATGGATGCGGAAAGAAGTTTGGCAGGAGCCGCAACCGCTTTAAGGTACAGAGTGGGGACAGCTAAAGGGATTCTGTAAAACAGCAAAGGGCCTCGCAGGGACACTGGTGAAACAGCTGGGTGACTTTTGAAACACTCTAGGGCATCTCTTTTGCATAGATGAAATGCAGATGGCCTCTGGACGGGAACTGGGAGTCAGCACGTGGCTCACTCTTTTCCTTGCAAACATAGAAATTGGAGGACGACTGATTCAGACCCATAGGGCTGAAGCCCCTCTTCCCTCTCTGCTCCCTGTGTCTGTGCTGCCCGACTTGGCCAGTTCCCGTCTCCTTCCTGCTCCGGCCCTGTTGGGGCATCCCTGGATGTGTAGGAGCGGGGCGCAGAGCAGTGTCACGGCGCAGGACCCCTGAGCAAGCGGGCAGGATTGTGCAACCCTCCCGTAAAAGATGCCAGCATGATAACCTCACGTGTGGCCTCGCAGCAGCGTCCCAAAGACCTATGATATGGCAGATGACCAAGCAGCAACTCCGACACGGGGCAGGGACAAACCAGGGACGGCTGTGGGAGCTGCTGCCTCCTGTCCCCTTCCCTGGAGACCTGCGATTGAGCTGATCCCCCAGGGAGAGCGTTTGTGCTGCAATCAGCATTTGTGCTGCTCGGAGCGGGCACAGCGTAACTTTGGGGAAGAAAACTACACAGACTCTCAGTTGCTCGTTGCTGCCTCACGTAGGGACTGAAATTGTCTTTTCTGTGCCTGTTTTCCTGTCTGTGACGTGGGAGACTTTATACCGATCCTCTTGAAAATCCTGCTGAGATTTGCTGATGGAAAGAGCCGTGCCTAAGCACCCGTAAAGCCATCCAGTGTTTTCATCTGGCTGCTGGCGTTGTGCAGCCATGGCCACACAATGCAGTTTCCCCATACAAAACCACAGTTTCCTTTCAGCGAAAACTCCCAAAATACATCCCAGTGACGTAACTACTACACTCGGGGTTCTCGTGCTGGTCTGGGTGCTGCAGAGTGCTCTTAAGTTCAGAAGCCAGCTTGCAAAGTATGGGAGAATAGCAGCCTAAAGCTTTGGAGATGCTGAGGCTCCTCTTTCGCAGCAAGCCAAGGATCCAGGAGGCAAGTGTCTAGCTGGTAAAATATCTGCTCTGCGTGCAGTGCTGTGCTCTCTCTCTCCTGCAGGACACGAGACGTTGCTGACTCGCCTGGCCTTAGAGAGCCAGACCTTACCCAGTTTTAATTAACGACTTCTCTTTTGGAAAAGGCATTTCCGATGGTAACACTGCTTTCTAAGAAGTGTCTTTCCTAGGTGCTGCCAGAATTTGGGAGTGTTTGGGGACCAGAGCATGTGTTTAAGAAACAGAAATTAAAACAGCTTCTGGTTAGTTGTTGATGAATAGGAAGCGAAATGCCAAAAGCGTAATCTGTTTCTAGCTCTTGCAGGGTTGTTTTTTTTTTTTTTTCTTGCATTTAGATGTGACTGTCTCAACCAGCAAAGTGACAAAACGCGAGCAAAAACAAACCTGTCTCTTGGCTTCTGGCTTGTAAAATCCTTCCTCAAAAAAGGGGAAAGTAGGAAAGAGGACTTGTATTTTGAACTTGGTGTTGGAAAAAAAAACCAACCAACCAACCCGTATGTATGTCCCCAGCCCCCGGTCTAGGGTGACTAAGTCATCTCTGCAGTTCGACAGCGGCGTTGGGAAGTTCAGAAGAAGTCGTCTCCTCCTCTGACTTGAGCGACCTCCTGGGCTCAGACCTGGCCGGTGGCCGGCGGTGACCTTTTATTTTCCGGGAGCAGCAAATATCATTTCCCAGTGGTGCAGGAACCTGTGTAAAATGGCCTCCCCCGAGGCTGTGGGTGTCAGAAGATGGCTTGGTAGCTCGCGGGGGCAGTGTCTTGTAGGGTGGTCCTGCAGGGAGATCCATGCTTGTGGGAGAGAAATCAATCCCTCCCCATCCAAGGCAGGGTTTGGTGCCCGCTGGAGCAGGGAAGGAGCCATTTTCCTGGTGTGTGCAATCCCCGGGGAGGGACCGATGAGGGTTTTGTGATGGCTTTTGGGCGCTGGGGAAAGGGTTTAGTTGTGGCTTCGGTAGATGTGTCAACTGGCTGCCCTGGGCATCCGCTTCCCACAGCGGCAGCGGGACACCCACCTTCTCCCAGACCGAGAGAGATCTTTGCTGCTCCCACATCAAGGGCAGAGCGATGGAGGGGAGGAAGGGAAAGGGTGACGGCAGGGGCCCCCTTCGATCTGATTCAGTTCTTCCGGAGCTGAAAATCAGTTAATTCTTAACTCTAATCTCGCTGTTTTCATGTGGCTCCTCCCTTCCCTCAAGGCTTGCTTTTTCCTCTCTCGCCTCTCCCTAGCTCCTGTCCTACTTTCAGGTCGCTCTGCCTCACGCTGTGCCCACCCAGTTGACGTTGCTGGCGCCGAAGAGCCCTGCCAGCACCGCGGGCTCCCTCCGTGCTGACAAACGGCTCGAAAAGTCACAGCTTGAGTCTCTCCTAGATCCCTTCTGTCTGCAGTCACATGAGTTTTCTCTCAGCCGCAGCCAAAGACTCGAACCTCTCAGAGGAAATGTTGAAAATCTGATTTGATTTTTCGGGGGGGTGATTTTTCTAATCAAGCTTAACTCATTCTCTCAAAAACAGGTGAAGGAGCACCTAGATGTGATAACAGATCTGTGTATGTTCATTAAAATAGAGCAGGCTTGGGGACTGACCTTGCAAAAACTTCCTTCTTCCCTTAAGTCTTGAGTTTTTGGGGGAGAAGGAGCCGTATCCTAGCTGAGAAGCAGTTCTTTTCTGAGCTCCTTTGAAATGCTTCTGCATCCCTCCCCGTAAGGGTTGACAGAATTGCATCTGGCCCCAGAGGCAGCATAAACTGACATTTCTAAGGCTGCTCAGGGACCTGTCAGAGCAGCTGGGCTGGCCCTGCCCTGCCCTCGAGAGATGTGGTGAGTTTTGGTATTTGAATGTGTTCCTGCCGGCTGCTTTAGGAACGCGGCGCATGCCCCTGGAGAGAAGAGAAGCCCTCCCTTTGCCACGGGGGTGCCAAACTTCCCTGCAGACCCAGGACACCACCACCAGAACAGATGCTTCTGGAGTTTGTCCAGGTGTAGCTGAGAGTAAAATCTGATCTAGACGTTAATCAACCTGCCAGAAATTAATTCTCTCTCCTTGTCGCTGATGCTCTGGTTCTTGGGGAACATGTGTAACCAAGTGCCGGCACTGTGTCCTTTTCCACCACCCGTCAGAGTTTATCAAAGCCTTTAACAGGAGCTGGCTCCTACTGCTCTCCTGGAGCCACCAACGCAGCTCAGAATCGCGCCCTGAGGAGCGATGTGTGGTGGGACACCACCGCTAACTGCAAACAGCCTGGTCTTGCTAAACAAGTTTCTTGGGGAAACTTTAGCAGAGTATCACAACCCCTCTGTGCTGACGCTTGTTTATTGTCCCACAGGCAAAATCGGACATCACTTGGATAGAGAAAGACCTCGTGGACTCAGCAGACAAGGTAAGAGCCCACTGCAGATGTGCACCTCGAGGAGATTCATGCATTTAATTTGCGCTTTGTCCCATGGCGGGTCGTCCCACCTATGCGAGGGTGTAAGCAGAGCTCGCAAGGACCTCTCTGAAAACCAGCCCCGTCCCTGCAGCATGCCCCTACCAGCCCGTCTCAGCTAGGTGGGACTGCTAACACAGAAAACAGCTATTACTCACTTGCTCACATGACATCCTGGACTTGACTTCATCCTCCTCCTCCTTCCTCCCCACACCAAACCCCTTTCCGTGCTGTCATTTATGTCTCCTGTGGCTTTCTGATCTTGTCAGCTTGCTGGGGCGGGTGCTCCAGCGTTTTAGTGGCATTGGACGTACAGTGGGGGTTTTTTTGATTGCTTTTCTGAAGCTCCTCTCCCCGTGCTGAGTGCCTGATAACACAACATGCAAAACTGTCTCGGTCGGGACAAGATTTATCAGATCTTGCCGGGCCCACACGCGGCGAGGTGGCTGGCTGCAGCACCTGCACGGCTTCGCTGAGCAGCGTGAAGCCTCCTTGGAAGCGGTGATGCTCATCTTTGGACTGCACACCGCGGACACAGTTTCTGCTTCACTGGGACCGTGGCAGAGTGAAAAGGAGGTGTCAGGACGAACCAAGTCTCCTGGAGACTCGTGCTCAGCAGCTGCACGGGGCTGTTTCATGCTGGCACTGACTCCCAGCTCCCTTGCTTTGGACCTCACCGGCTACTGATGTTCCCCCTGCGGAGCTGGGACCAGTTGCCTTGCTGGTATCAAGTCATTTGTTTCTTTCGTTATCGGTTCCAAAAGAGCACGTTATGGGGGCGGAGGAGGCAAGACAGTCATAAGTAGTTTCTCTGGGTCCAAACCAAGATCCTCTTTTCATACTCTGCACCCTCTGGAGCAATTCAGAAATCAACGCTGACTCGGGGTTATTTCTAATTGCAAAGGCGTGTGGGTGTCTTTTTACTCATTTCAAGGGGTTTCTTTCTTACCTGCACTCTCTGGGGGCTTGCTGCAGAAAACATCTGTCTGTCCTGACCCAGTGGAAAGGTCAAAGAGGAACAGGCTTGGAGGGGGAAGGAGGAAAACCATGGGATCTAAAAACCTCTCCTCTGTCCTGCCCGTAAATCCGAGCAGCAGTGGGTTCAGCAGCTGTCTGCATCAGAAATGCTCTTAAAAAAATACGTCACATGGAACTTCCCAGAGTGGCTTTTAGATAATTCCAGCATCCACAGCAAGGACTCTTGTGCAGCGTAAAGCAAATGAAGCACTAGATGCAAATCCTAGTGATGCCAGAGGATTTGCCCATGGGATCGATGCACCCTGAATCCCATCATGGGTGACCCATCATCCCTGTGCCAGGGTGAGAGCAAAGAGATGTGCAGCTTTCCAAGGTGGTGTCAGACTTCTGTGTGGGGTTTCGTGAGTTTTTCTCTTCCTTTTTAAAGGGTGGGTGGCTTCTCAGAATGTTCCCCTCTTATGGAAATACCCCCAAATATCACAGCCTGACATGAGATTCACGTGGCACGAGATGGAAGTCACTTTAACTAGACCGTGTATGTTTTCTGTCAGCATCTTGTCTGAACCAAGGAACCCAAATGTGAACAAGCTGAGTTTGGTTGGTTGTTTTTTTTAAAAAGTAAAACCAGAAAAAAAAAAAAAAAGCCCCAACCACAAGCGCTGTTGCTGGGGAGTGGGAGCGTGAACCTGCCTCCGTGCGACCGAGTCGCTTGTCTCCATTGCGCATCTGCCAGCTGGGCTTTAACCACCTGTATCTCCTCCATCCGGCAACCTCGAGCGCGGGGCGTCCCTGCAGCGCCGCCGGAGCCTCCCGCAATCCCCAGGAGCCGGCCCTGCTTCCCTGGGAACTCGGCGGGGGTGGCGGTTACTGGGGCTGCGCGATGGTGATGGGGATGGGAGAATGGAGAGGGACCCTAAACTTCCTCGCATCTGCGCCTTCCTCACGCTCTGGCTGCAGAGGAAACACCGAGCCAAGCCCTGCAGCCTGCAGCTGCCTGCCCCCGGCCAGCTCGCCAGCCCGGTCAGTACTGCCGCTAGCTCGCTTTGCTTCGCTTGCTGTCCCTGGTTGCTCATCCTGATGCTTCAGATGGATATTTGGAGCAGTCTGGTTTACTTTTTGTTTTCTGCTTGATAGTTTGCTTAGTTGGAAGAAACTTATCTCCGTGCGAGCGAAGCCTGTTTGTGCTGCAGGTCGGTGGCGCCCAGATGCTTTTGTGATGGAGACTGGTGTGCTGCTAAACAGGCTGTAGGGCCTGGTTTTCAAAGTCCTAACTGTTGAACTGCAAGTTATTGGATGAGTCCATGGGAGGAAACCTCCCTTGTGTGTCAGCAAGATGCCAAATGGCATCTCAAGGCTTTTCTCAGAAAGCCATCAGCAATGTCTCCGCTGATGCCACTTTTGGTCTAGTTGGCGCGTGTGTGTGTTTGCTGATGTGGTCTGGCTGGCAGGTGGCACATGCAAATCCCTGCCCGCCTTGAGAGCCAGCTTGGGCTGCCGAAACCGCTTGCAGTTAAACACACTGGGTCTTGCTGCTGGCCAAGGCAGTGGATTCCCACAGCTGTGAAAATACGTCGCTCCGCAGCTCCTGAAGAGCTGTGGTAGGAGGATGGGTCGAGATGCCTTGGAGGTGGATACAGGAGTTTGTTTTCAGTGTTCCTCTCTGCTTAGGCGTGTGATGCTACGGGGCGAAATATGGACAGTTGTACAAGTGCTGATGCTCTGTAGACCTGGTTTCTAGTGTTTTTATGAAGATGAGGGGGAGGGAAAGAGCCTACAACTTCCACTGGTCCCATCCCCGGGTCTCTCCCTCCTGTGGGGTCTCTCCCTGGGGAGCTGAACGACATGGAAGGACTGGCAGGAGGAGACCACTTGGCTGACTCTAGCTCAGGCTCTTGGCCAGAAGTGGGAAGCTGTTCCACGCCAACAGCTGTCTGCCAAAGCCTCCTAACGAAACCAGAAGCGTGAGGTGGCTGCTTTAAGCTGGGAGATCATATGGAACACGGAAACTTGTTGTTACAGGGATTATAAGATCTTTCTTGTCTGTGATCACCGAGACCAGCAAAAGGCAGGATAACACGGGGAGCTCCTGTCCCCTTGCCCTCTCAGGCTGTACGTGCTGCGAGCGTGGGCTTCTCTGCTAGCTCTTAGTGTCTGAATATCCTGAGTAATGCAGGAATTGGAGAGAGCAAAGCTACCAACGTGGAAACAAAGCCACTTCCTAATCTAGAGAAAAGCCAAGCGTGAGAGCGGGAAGGGAAGGGTGCTGGGTGCAGGTAGGCAACCACATCCGCGGGCGCTTGGCAAGGCCACGCTCCCCGAGAAGGTGCGGGGAGGGTGGGGAGTGGGGCTGGGGCGTAGGGGAGAGGCAGAGCCCGAAACTTGGTTCCTGTTGTTTTCAAAAGCTGCTTTGATTAGGTGGGTTCCAGAACAAGTGTCTGAACAGTTTTAAAAAACAAAGCATAACTTTTTTCCCCAAAAAAACTCTGCAAGGGGAAATACTAAATAGCTTTCTGGCAGCCTCTGATGTCCACACCTGCCCTAGAGTCAGAAAGCAACCAAGTTTAATGCCCTTTGGAACATGATTGCCAGCCTTCAGGTCCAAATTCAGGTCCAAATAGCAACCAGACCATGTCTAACACTGGATAATGTGGGACCAAAGTGCTAAGAAGCCTGGACTTGCCCTTCCAAGATGTACAGCTACAAGGGATTTCTGGCCAGAGTAAGATTCACGTCTGTGGAAGTGGGACATTGAGTCCAGTCTCTGTGGTCTCTGCCCCTGGCCAGTTGGAAGAGGGGCTGGAACAGGTCGAGGTCAGAGGAAACCTAAGTACAGATAAACTGGCGAGGTATGATCAAGAGAAGCAGAGGGAAAGGCACAGCTGGAAGACTAGTAGGATAAAAGGTCTCTTTCGATTTGGGATACAAATAGAAAGCAGCACAAGGTGTTTCTGTTGAGCTGAACTCTGGGCTTTACGCACCGGACCTACGGACAAGGTTTGCTGGGGAGAGGAGGTGTTTCAGCATCACCTCGGGGTCTGTGGCTGTTCTCATGTGCTTCACTGGTGAGTTTATTCTAGATACTGCTGAGTAAAGCTCTTTTTCTTCTTGATTTTTTTTTAAATAAAAGAATGTGTTTTAAACAAGACATGTGCCAGAGACCTTGGCTTCCCCTCAATCTTCTTGAAGGCTTGAGTCTGTTAAAGCATCATCTGTATGTGCTGAAGATGCACTAAGACTTATGTTGCAGAGTTGCTCAGATTGCTGAGCAGATGGGCTCCAACATGTCTGATTTTTGCCAGCCCTGGCCGTGTTTTGACAACAGAGCCGTATTTTTGTGTTGTGGGATTTTTAGTGGCATAAACACTCCTGTTTTTGCCACCAGTGCCTTAAAAAAGAAGGTGCTTTTCACGCGCTCTTCTGAAATGCAGTTCAAAGCAACGCAACGCCTGCGGTGCGAGGAGCGGAGCCTTTGGGGAGAGCGCTGGATATTTAACACGGCTGCTTGGTGCAAGCCTACTGATCACTTACTTATTCCAGATGTCGAAGCCAGGAGGTACCTGTGACAAACACCCACTTTTATGGCTCTCTCAGATGTGGTTCCTCTCAGTCTGTAGCTGCAATCCTGGTTCCTTAACGGGATAAGGTTCGCTTTCCCTTGTTCGGGAGTATATTCCCAGTCAACTGTGTCCTCTCTTTTTCAGGGTGAAGGTGTTGTGAAAGAAATCAACATCACGCACCATGTGAAGGAAGGCTCCGAGAAAGCCGATCCTTCGCAGTTTGAGCTCCTGAAGGTGCTGGGACAGGGCTCTTTCGGCAAGGTGAGTTCACTTCTTCCTATGTGTCATGCCAGATAAATGGTTTTGATGACAAAAGGGACTGTCCCCAATGAAACCACTTCCCTGATTCCCATCAGATCATGAGAACCCCACTTAGCAAATGGTTGCTTCTAACTTGAAAGGCAACTTGTAGCGATGCCTTCTCCTAAGGGCCAGCCTGTATGTCCAAAGCTCCCCTGTAATTCTTTTTTCAGACAGCCAGGAGGAAAGGATCCTGCTTGTGAATGCAGAGGGACCTCCTGCAGCTCTCGCTGGCTGCCGGGCTGTCAGTTGAATTGAGGACTCGGGCACGTTCCTCTCTTCTCAGAAACGATGCTGTGTGCATCTGGTTTTGGCCCCTGCTTACGGTCCAGTTTCCCTTCTGTGAAGGGGGAAGGAAGTAGCCTGTAACTCTTATCTGTTTCAATGTGTAAATAATCCAGGTCTCTTACAGACCATCTGCTCACCCATTAAATCAACTTCATGTCAATCAGTTACCAGCGCCAGCAGCGGGGGCTTGTACAGGACTGTGTGCTGTTGCCTGGGCAAATGCAGCAGTGGCTTTGTGCATGAGAAAGGTGGTGCCTTTTCAAAGCTGCCTAAAACCAGGTAGTCTGGGACATCAGGGGAGCTAAGGAGGTAAAAATCCAGAGAGGATGCAGGACCTGAATGGTAAGGAGTTGATCTAGCTGTCAAACCAGCAAGTCACCAGGAGGCTTCATGGTGCATTGAAGCATCAGTGCTTCAAGTCACAGCTCGCAGGCGTCAGACACAGCCCCGCAGAGCTGCAGGAGTGAGCAAGAGGTGTGGGAGATGGGAGAGGAGCAAAGTGAAAGATTATAAAAGCACAAGTACCGCAATGGCTGGAGATAGGGGGTGAGAGGAGTCTCCACACAGCACTTTCCTGAAAACCTCATGGGGTTTCCCATGGGGAGCTTGAGGTACAACTTAGCAGTCCCATGGCCAGCTGCTTCTTAAGGTTACCGTGAGGTTTGCCACTTTTGGAGGCATCCAGCTCCTGCCGCAGTGTTCAGTGCTTGGCTAATGTGGTGTGCTTCTGCCTCAGGTTTTCTTGGTGAGAAAAATAACACCGCCAGACAGCAACCACCTGTATGCCATGAAAGTGCTCAAGAAGGCGACATTGAAAGGTAGGAGACTCTTACTGCGATGCTCTTATCCTCCGTGTCCTAAAGAGCACTGGGGAAATGTCACAGCAGTCACTGCTGGCCCAGGGTGGTCTGGGTGAAAAAGAAGTATCTTTATCTCAGCCAAACAACCTCCTTTTCTTTTCATCTATAAAAAACCCTTTTTGCAGTGGTGGAGGTGGGAAAAGATCTGGCTCGAGCTGCCTGGTACTAAGGAGCTTAAGGCTGGGGACAAGGCTGACGCCGGGGTACTGTGTGCCTTCTTCAGTGTCTGAGCTATTCCTTTCTCTTCCCACAGTGCGTGATCGAGTAAGGACAAAGATAGAGAGGGACATCCTGGCTGATGTAAACCATCCCTTTGTGGTGAAACTCCACTACGGTGAGTGTGGAGCTGTCAGGACACTGGGAGAGGGGCTGCAGGCTTAAACAGACACTGACTGCCTTAAAGCACAATAAGGAAAGACGCCACTGTAGGCGCGCCTGCCATGAGCAGGTGAATGAGCTGCTCGGAGGATGCCGAGAGCCTCTCGTGGTTCCTAACAGGCTTCTGGAGATACCTGAAATGGAGAAGAGGCCCGGATCAGTCTGTGTCCCTCGATGGCTGTGCTGCTCTGGAGCCTTCACAATCCCCTTAACACAAATCCTTTCCTGGAAAGGTCTTTGGTCCCGTGCCCGCTCTAGCTGTTGAATGGGGAACAGAGCATAGACCGGGAGAAGAGGTTTAAACATCAAATCCTTGGGATTAAAGCATTAAATCAGGAGAAACTGAGAAAGCAGAGTTAACTAGTCAAGCCAGCATTTGGCAGGATTAATGCTCTGACTGAGGAAGGCGAGGACAGCTTCTTTCCCTGTAAAGTGACCAGTGCCTCTCTCAGGAAAACAGCGCTTCCAGTAGGGCATCACTGGCTGAAAGGGAACCAACACACCATAAAATGAGGATTTTCTGTAGCGCCAGAGTGCTGCTGGTGAGCTCCCATTTCAACATCACAGACAGGCTATCTCATTTACCCCAGATAATTAGCCCTACCTGTGTTTAACCTTGTAACCATGCAGGGCATCTCCACAACTGGAGCCATTAGGATTTAAGTGATTAATGTAACACCGTGGAGCCTTCCCTCAGCAGAGGGGTCTGATTCCTGCTCCGGCTTGTGTTTCAGCATTCCAGACAGAGGGGAAGCTGTACCTCATCTTGGATTTCCTCAGAGGAGGTGACCTTTTCACTCGGCTTTCCAAAGAGGTGGGTATGCTCTGGCATCTTGGTGGGTTGCTGAGGCTCTCAGTTCATCTGGGCTTAATCACCTGGAGAAGCGATTGACCCTTGCAAAGTCTTTGAGCGGGGTGGAAAAAACCTCCAACCTGCTGCTAGCCCAGAGCTGGCAACTGGAGAGGATGTCTCGGGAGCCCTGTCCTCTGGCAGAAAAGCAGCAGCATAGGAGGCAGGTCTCACCTCTGCTGAGCATCACGTCAAGAACAAAGACATGGCAAGAACCGTGTTCTGCTGCGGCGTTGGCTGGTTGTGTCGCCTCGCTGGGACGGGGTGAGGGCAGGGAAATGGGAGGGGTAACGAGAAGTTGGGCCAGGTGAAGACATCTGGGAACATAACCTGGTGAACGTAAACAAAGAGTTTTTAAAAAACCTGTCTGCTGCTTAGCAACCCCGTTTGGTTTTTTGGTGTTGCCGCTTAATTGATACTTTAGGCTGGTGGGTGAAGCCTGGGAAACTTGGGTATGAAAAGGCAGGAGGGAGCAACACGGATGTGAAAGGTCTTGCATGGCTGCAGCGGAGGTGGTCCCGCTGCCAGCGTAACCCCAGCTCCTGTCCGCTTCTGCTCCCTTCCCGCAGGTCATGTTCACCGAGGAGGACGTGAAGTTCTACCTGGCAGAGCTGGCTCTGGGCCTCGACCATTTGCACAGCCTGGGAATCATATACAGGGATCTCAAACCGGAGAAGTACGTGCGGCACAGCTGAGGCAGGGAACTGAGTCCTTCAGTCCCAAGCCTGTAGGCAGCAAACGGCGCAGCCTTCTTCCACCGAGGCAAAGCTGAGTGGTGCCCCGAGACCAGCCAGATGGAAGGCAGCAGTGCCAATCGACAAGGCTCCCGCTCCTCGGATCAGCAGTGACGGCCAGGAGCACTGCAGAGGCAGCATGTGTGCACCACATGTCTGAGCAGTAATCCTTGGCTAGTCTCCGGGCTCCAGCTTTAAGCAGTTGAGAGCCTTTGGAGGGAAAAGGCACCGGGCTGGGCCTCTGCAGAGACATGTACCAGCTGCATGAGTTGGGAATTCTTACCTGGGGGATGTGGGGGATCAAAGGTGGTGTCACCTGTGTGGGTCATTCGTTCAGTGAGAAGTTGAGGGTGTAGAGAGAAGGGAACGGCTCTTTCTCCCACTCCTGTCTTGGTGATAGAGCTTAAAGCACTGGGGGAAGGGACACACAACTTTCTCCTCTGGATTCTGGGAGCATCTCAGACCAGCCTCTGCTGCATGTGCTTGTTCTCACCAGCCCTTATTGCAGACAGTAACAACTTGTTTTTTTCATTCCTGCTGTAGCATCCTCCTGGATGAAGAAGGGCACATCAAACTCACAGGTAAGGGACTCCACAAAAGCCTCATGCTCCAGCAAACTTGGTTCTTGAAATGCAGAGCTGCTCTTAGGCCTCTCTGCTCTGTGGGATTGCTCAGAGCACGCGGGCGCATGCTGACTGGTTTTCTCTTATGTAGATTTTGGCTTGAGCAAGGAGGCTATAGACCACGAGAAGAAAGCCTATTCCTTCTGCGGGACAGTGGAGTATATGGCACCAGAAGTCGTGAATCGCCAGGGCCATTCCCACAGTGCTGACTGGTGGTCGTACGGGGTGTTAATGGTACGTACCCAGCCAGTGGGTTTGGGGACCTGGCTCAGCAGCTGCTCCAGCGGTAGCTCTGAAACACCTTGACATGATTCTGCATGTCTAGCAGATGTGCTGGCCTGGGGAAGTTCTCCAGGCCCCCCAGAAGGGCTCTGTCACAGGCTGTCCAGGCATCCAGCCTGGTTTCTTGGGGGAGACAGAGCTCCTGAGGCTGTGGTCCCAGTGAGCGTGGGGTGTGCAGCGTGGGATGTCCAACTTGGGGGTGTCGGTGTCCACCCCGGTGCTGGGACGCAGGTGTCTGTGCAGATCTGGTGCCACCATCTGGCGGTTGCTGAATCCGAGGGCTCCCACAGGAGCAGGCGCTGGCTTGAATATGTTCCCACTGCAAACCTCGTGAACCGAGCTCCTTCTGAGAAGACAGGATGTCTGAGATCTTTTTTAGAGCTAGGCTTTTCATCCCTCGCAAGCTTGTCGCTAGCTTTGGCGAGCTCCCAGATGAAGGTGCAGTGGGATCTGCGCAACCCTCAGACTTGCTCAGACGTGACCTCCCCTTCTTCTCTTTCCCTCCCAGTTTGAAATGCTCACCGGCTCGCTGCCCTTCCAAGGGAAGGATCGCAAGGAGACGATGACCCTCATCCTCAAGTAAGAGGAGTTTCTCTTTCGTCTGTGTACAGGAGGCAAACTTCTGCTCTTTCTCTGAGCATGTTGCAATTTGGGGTTCTCGCAACTTAATGGCATTATTTGGCAAGCAGTTTTGGATCAACAGTTAGTTTGAAGGGTGCAGTGTAAATGCCAAACAGATGATTGTACTTTCGGGGGTGGAGGTGCTGCAGTCGGCTTGTGGGTTGACTTCTTTCGACCTGCAACGGATTGCTTAACTTCCTCTCCAGAGCAAAGCTGGGCATGCCGCAGTTCCTGAGCTCTGAAGCACAGAGCCTCCTGCGAGCCCTTTTCAAAAGGAATCCAGCCAACCGATTAGGTAAGACAATTACTATTTTTTTTTTGTTTGCTTCTGAGTACACCTGACGCTGTCTCGGGGCCTCTCACATCCTCGTGGGTCAGCGGCATGTTCACACTTGTGCGCAGTTAATGGGCTCGTTTCATTACAGCCAGGTTCCCCGTAATACCTGGCTGTCTTGCGTATACGTGGTGGTAGCCTTTGCTTTGTCGGGGGTCCTGATTTAATGCAATGCACTCCACGGGTGCATCTTTCAGGTTCTGGACCAGACGGGGCAGAAGAAATCAAGCGCCATCCTTTCTACTCCACCATTGACTGGAATGTGAGTATCAGAAATATAAAAACAAACTTTTACCCCACTCGGCACCGGTAACGCAGTTCTGCTGATTGCAGTAACAGCAGAGTCGTGATGCTTGACCAGCTACGGGAGAGCTACCAATCCAGGTTTCCATCTCTTCCAATAATCTTTCCCGAAACTAAAATTCTGTTTGTTCTGCGAATAACTGTTTCATACCTGAGTTGCCTGTGATCTCACCTTGGTTTGAATTTACTCATCTCTCAGCAGAAAGGTGCAGGTTTTAACTGGGGTTTGGCACAACACGGATTGTCTTGCACAAAGCGGGAAGGACTCAGGGAAACATTTCTGGCAAGGAAATACTTTATTTTGTACAGAGAAGCAGGGCGATAACTCAACCGGCGTTTCCCAATTGCTTCTGACCAACTCCCTACTTTACCACAGAATTTTGTCTCTTCTCCGTTTTCCCCTACTCGGTAAGGGATTTTGAGGATCAACCTTTCAGAGCTTTCGAGGCACCCAGCAAGCTGCTAGACTGAACCTCCAGCAATGCTAGTAAAACTTATTTCAAATTTTTGCTTCAAGAAGCAATTTAGAAAGGCTGCTTGTGGGTGTGCTGGGATATGACTGTCCTCCCAGGGCATCTCCTCTGGCTGTCCCTGGGGGAATGTGTGTCAGCAAAGCCCTAATGGGAGTTAGGAGGAGGTGGAAGAGCCTGGCGAGGTAAATACTTTATGGATACTGCTTTTGGAGTGGGGCTAAGTTACATATAGAACACTTTTTTTTTTTTCTTGATGTATTATAAGGTAGAACTTGTAGAATTTCTCCGCAAACTGACTCAAAAGCTCAAAAGCACCCCACTGGCCAAGAAGCCTTCCCTCAGGCTGCTGAGCTGCAGTTCAGTGCTGAGCCACAGCGCTGTTTCTAGGTTCACAAAATCTTTTCTTGGCCTCTGGTTCCTAGCAAGGCTTTGCGCCCTTCTGAGTGCGTACGGGAGCGCTGACCTGTCGGAGCGCTTTCGAGCTGTCTTTTGTTTTGCAGAAGCTGTACCGCCGGGAAATCAAACCGCCCTTCAAGCCTGCAGTAGGCCAGCCAGATGACACTTTTTACTTTGACACAGAATTTACATCGCGCACACCAAAAGGTTTGTATGAATTCACGCAGAGCCAAAGTTTCCTGTGTGAAATGACACTGTACGGCTTAAATAGCGGTTTGCCGGTGCCAGGAGGGCAAGGTGTACCTCCTGCTGCCAGCTCCAGATGCGTGCAGCACTGAGGAGGTGACCCAGCCGTAGATACGTGGAGCATGATGTGTGAGCTCGGTGCTGTGTGGTGTGGCTTTTGTCCTGAATAACCTAAAGAGGAGCCACAGCTTCTGGGGAGCACAGGGAAGGCACCGGGTTCTGCAGGGCTCGCCCTCTTCAAGTCATCTCTCAACTCCTGTTGCAGATTCCCCAGGCATCCCCCCAAGCGCGGGGGCCCATCAGCTCTTCCGAGGCTTCAGTTTTGTGGCGACCGGACTGATGGAAGATGGCAAGGTGAAACCCGCCCAGTCGCCTCTGCATTCGGTGGTACAGGTAAAAAGCTGGGACAGAGGAACAACTGTTCCAAGCTGCGGTAACGCTCCAGCGTGGGTCTGCGGGACCATCTGGAGCAGAGCTCACGGGAAGCCTGAGGCAGTGTCGTTCTGATTTGAATTCTTGCTTCCTGTTGTTCTTTCATTTCGATTGACTGTCACGTGCAAAGGTCGGGAGGGCAACACGAGTCTCTTTGCTTTCCTCTCCCCAGGTGGGCCCGTGCTGGCGGGAGGTCCGTGGGTTGATAGGTGCCACCAAAATGCACCATGCTAGATGCAGATGGCGTTAGCCCACTGACCTATATCTGCCTTGTTCTCTTCTCCTGCCTCTCCCCAGCCGGGAGGAGAAGCTGTGGGATGGAGCAGACAGCCGTCTGTCAGCTCCCTCTGTGTTGCTGTTATCACTCATCACGTTGCACAAACCCTTCCCTGAACCCTCCCAGCTCGTCAACTCTCTGTTCTCCTCTTGCAGCAGCTGCATGGCAAGAATGTCCAGTTCAACGACGGCTACGTGGTGAAGGAGACAATCGGCGTCGGCTCCTACTCAGTGTGCAAACGCTGCATTCATAAAGCAACCAACATGGAGTACGCAGTCAAGGTCTGAGATTCGCCATCTGAACTGAACTCCCCCGTTAGATTTCTGTTCATCCCCACAATTACCAAAATAGCATCCAGGAATGAAATCGCTTTCCCTGCTTGAGTAGGGCCTAAGTGGACAATTTCTGTGCTGCTGTGCATGTAACTGCACAAGCTTTCTTATCTGGGAATAGCAGGGAAGCAGCGGTCTCCTCTCGGAGGGAGGACAGTATCTCGCCTTTCTTTGCAACGCTTGCTGTGGCTATGTCAGCTCTTAACAAATAAGCCAGACATAAAACATTGGGGTTTGGGGACACAGAACTGATGAAGCAACTAGGAGCTTATTGCTAAAGAGACCAGGGGACAGGGAATGGATACGGTGCAGGATCTCCGAGGGCTCCAAACACTCACCTTTTTGCTTTGTCCTGGTCCCTCTTCCCTTTGTGGCTGATGCTTGTCCGTACTCTTGCAGGTTATTGACAAGAGTAAGCGAGACCCTTCTGAGGAAATAGAAATCCTCCTGCGATACGGGCAGCATCCAAACATCATCACCTTGAAAGATGTGAGTGTGACTGGAATGACTTCTCCTGTAGTTTGGTTTAGGAAGGGCAGACTGGTCTGTGGGGGGAGCAATGCAGCTCCAGCACAGGCAGCCCAGTGCCCCTGCTCCATGTGTCGCTCTGGGGTGGGGAAGCATCCCCGGCCCCCCCTCGGCATTGCTGATTTCTGCCCACTTCTTGGTGGTAGAAGTACAGAAGGGAAGCTCTGGAAGCACTTTCCCGTTAACCCCTCCATATTTGCTTTGGTAGGTGTACGATGATGGGAAGTACGTGTATCTGGTGACTGAGCTGATGCGGGGAGGGGAGCTGCTGGATAAAATCCTCAAGCAGAAATTTTTCTCGGAGAGGGAAGCCAATTCGGTCCTGCACACGATCTGTAAAACAGTGGAGTATCTGCATTCCCAAGGGGTGAGTTTCCTGTTTTCCTGGGAAGCCGCCTGGCATTGCACTGTGCTCCCTCTCCTCCAGGGAGTAACTGTGCCTGTCAGGACTTTATTTCTTGCTGGTGTCGCTGCCTTGGTGAGCCAGATGTGGGGCCAGAGCAGGGGTTGACTGTCCTGATGCAGCTTCAGACCTTTGTCTTCCAGGGGTATGAGAATGGCACTTTCTTTGCTCCACAGGTGGTTCACAGGGACTTGAAACCCAGCAATATTCTCTACGTGGATGAGTCAGGAAACCCCGAAAGCATTCGCATTTGTGACTTTGGCTTTGCCAAGCAGCTGAGGGCTGAGAACGGCCTTCTCATGACTCCCTGTTACACGGCAAACTTCGTGGCACCTGAGGTGAGCACCTCCCTGACCTGAGACCCTTCGGTAGTTCCCGCGTCCCTCCCCCAGCCTGTGCTCTCACTCAGCACAGGCAGGTCTGCCCCATTCCTAACTCCAGCCTGCTCTGGCCCATTCTGTCCTGGAATAGTTAATTACAGAAATACCACTTGTAGCAATGGACACAGAGGGGATCTCACGTGCCGTTCTCCAACTTGTACTGCCCTGGTGGGAGACTCTGCTGAGGGTACTGAGGCTTTAAAATCCCAGTGATTTTCTAGGTTGCTTCTCTTCCTGATTAACAGACCTGATAAAAGAGTTGGGATGATTTTCCACTCAGCTGTGTTGGTTTGTAAGAAAGAAAAAGAGCAGGCACGCAATGGAGCATACGTGCAGCGGCACCGCACTGGAACATGGCTGCTTTCTCACTTGTCGTTTTGATGTCCCTGGGGGGTTCCTCTGTTCCATGAAACCAAAATCTGATTTGAATCCTGATCTTTAGTCCAAGACTTTGCCATCAGGAGGGCTCTAGGAGCTTCGCATACAGACTGCACGCTCTTCAAGAGCTGAAGAGAGCTCAATGACAAGAACCAAACATTTATATTTTTTCCTTTGCTTATTCTGTTCAGGTACTAAAACGCCAAGGCTACGATGAGGGCTGCGACATCTGGAGCCTGGGAGTTCTCCTGTACACGATGCTCGCAGGGTAAGTGCCTCTGCCTCGCTGGAAGGCAGCAGCTGGGGCTGTGACCACTGACCACCTCGCTCTCAGACACGCTCCGTGGTGGCAGTTGGGCCTCTCCTCGTCGGCTGCTGCTAGCCGGAGGCGCTCCCTGGCTGGGTTACAGGACGGTAAATCAAATGCTCTCTCTTCTGTCCTCAGCTCCACTCCATTTGCAAATGGTCCCAGTGACACTCCAGAAGAGATCCTGACCCGGATAGGCAGGGGGAAGTTCTCCATCAGTGGAGGCAATTGGGACACTATTTCTGACATGGCCAAGGTGGGGTTTGGCATTCATCTGTGTTACGTTAAAGGGTTGAGGTCACGCACGGCCAGTTGCTGCGAGGCAAGTTTAAAGCAGGTTGGGGAGGGAGGGCAGAAGAGAGAGGAGAGAACCAGCAGCGTAGCTCCTACCCCATGCATGTCTCCTCCACAGCAGCTTTCTTCTCCCCACTTTGTTTTAGCTCTGGCTGTGAATATTTGTGTTTGCTGCTGTGTTACACCTCCCAGGCCTACTGAAAACACAGTTTATACAACAGGAGATTGATGTCTGAGGGCTTTAAAGTTGGCCTCTGAATTTAAATCCTAATTTGGGGTGGTATTTTTGCATTTAAAGTATAAAATCTTCTAAAGTCTAACTTTCCAAACGATGCCCTTAGGATCTGGTATCAAAGATGCTTCACGTAGATCCTCACCAGCGTCTAACAGCCAAGCAGGTCCTGCAGCATCCGTGGATAACCCAGAAGGACAGCTTACCCCAGAGCCAGCTGAATCACCAGGACGTTCAGCTTGTAAAGGTACAAAGTCTGGGCTGGTTCCTCACGGACCTTGGGCTCTTTGGAAAGCAGCGGTCCAGGTGGGGTGACGGTGGTGTGGGCAAAGCAGGATGGAAGGTTGGAGATTGTGGGCCAGGGGAGGCGACACAAGACAAGCAATTTTTTTGGCAGGAAAACCTAGGGAGGTTCTTCAACAGCATGTCGGTGTGGGAGGGAGATTTAAAGAAAAAAAAAAAAAAAGATGCCTTTGGCTTTGTTTGTGGGTCTGACTACTCTGGTCCCTCATCTTGAAAAGCCATGAGTCTGAGATCCTTCTACGCCTAAATGACTTTTCGTGCCTTCTCTCCAAGGGGGCGATGGCTGCCACATACTCTGCACTGAACAGCTCCAAGCCAAGCCCCCAGCTGAAGCCCATCGAATCCTCCATTCTGGCACAGAGGCGGGTGAAGAAACTTCCTTCCACCACACTGTGAAGCTGGGATGGTCTGCGGCCGCTCGGCGCGCTGCAGGCACACCAGACTTTGAACACCCGCTGAAGACGGGGGGGCCAGGAGATGGGGCGGTCAATGCCTGCATAGGAGCTCCCTTGAGGACTTCTCAAAAGGCCAAGTGCCTTTCTGTTTCTGAAAGACTGGCTCCTCCTTGTGTGGACTGATCTTTGCCGAGAGAACTTCACTGTAAAACTTTTTTGAAGTGTAAATTGTCAATTTTTAAAGACATCCGTCTGTGTATATGGGAACTAGAATGTGTAACTGATGTCAAGGGGCACTAAAAAGCAGCTCTGATTCACCCTTTCCTGCATAGGGCCAGGTATTTGTTGTAGCTACATCATTTCTTGGAACTGATCCTCTCCAACGCCATTGCAGCTGGAAGAGTTGGGTTTTAGGCTTTGGGGTTTTTCCTCCCTTGAACCTTTGGATGCTCTTCCCAAATAGGATGCTCTTCCCAAAGTCGACCCTGCAGACTCCTAGCCAGCAGCAGTCACGGTTGTAAAGGACTTCCCTCCCCTTCACTTCTTGTGCGTGTGTGGTCAGAGTGTAGGGTTGATTTTTCAGACTCCATTTCTTCCTCTCTCCTGCCCTCCCCCAGCCCAGACGACAGTTCTCTGAAGAAAATAAACCAGGGGTTTTCCAAACACCCCCAGTGATGCTCAGCTCTCCAGAATACCTGCTAGGATTGGCTCACTCCTTCCCTCTGCCCTCCCATCTTCACGTTCTCCCCGTTACTCCCTGGGGAGTTTGTCACCCGCACAGGGGGGGACGACAAAGGAACTTTCTCCTTGGCAAAGCTGGCTCTGGCTGCTGCTTTTACTATTTTTGGGGTTCCTTTGCTTCAGCAGGAACCTCTGAAACAAACCATCCTTTTTTTTTAATTTAACTTTGTTCTACAGCTGGTAACTCAGGGTTTCTTTCTGAATTGTACAATAAACGTGTCATTCAGTTGATGGGTTTTTTTACTCACTGACTTTTAGCTGCAGAATAAGCGACCCTGGTCATTCCCCCACGTCGGACGGGGATAATGATCCTTGCCTGCCTTTTGGGAGATCTGCAAAGCTTTTTCCTCTGGCCCTGTGGTGGGAAAACCAGCAGTACTGCAGTAGGGCTGCACGTTGTGCCACCTTCTCTCAGGTGCAATACCTCACTCGGCAGCGGGAAGTAATAAGAACCAGTTTTGGAATAAGGCCGTCATCAACAGGAGAGGTGGCAGGATGCGGGCTGCGGAGGGGAACTTCTTACTCTCAGGACATTTTAGTGCTAATAGAAACCAACGCTTGGAGGCAAACTGTGCTAGAAATGAATTCCCGACCCATTGTGACTTGCAGGGAATTACTGGAGCTCCCCGGTTCGGTGGCGGCTGTTTCTCGGGAGGAGCGGGAGGGCTACGGCGACTGCAAACGCTCACGTGCTCAAGGATGCGACTGAAGCCAGCAAAGGTTCTCATGTGAATTTCTATTGTGGCTGATCATGTAACGAGAGAAGCTTTCTTTTTTTGCTTTCTCCTTTTGCTTAGTCACAGTTGACTCTAAAATAGAGAATTCCATAAAAAAACATTTCTCAGAGATGCACAGCTCTCTCCTCCTCTACCCTCATCCAGGCAGGTCCTGTTTTAATCCCTGAAGCAGCCAGTGAGAAGCTGAAATAGTCACGATTTTTTTCTGTATTTATTCCACGTACTGCCCTAGTGTCCCGTGCCGCTGAGAGGGGGCAGCCAGTGCCAGTGCCCACGGGATCTTCTCACTGGTTTTGCCACCCCCACCCCCCACCCCAGCGGAGCTGGATTTAATGTTTTGCTGATGGCTGGGGAGGGGACACTCCACCACGCAAAATGCCTTCTTTAAAAGTACTTGCTTTCTCCTCCGGCACGAGGTTTGCATTGGTGCCAGTGAACCTGCCTTATGTTTCCTACAACTGCGCAGAAACTCTCGTGCCGGTGAAAAGGCGTGTGAATTTTAGGTACCTGAAACAAATACAATAATTATAAACAGCTTCTTTCTGGAGCCGGAGTCAATCCTGTTGGGATCGATGCAACACTTTGACAGTTTTTCAGAATATTTCCTCTGTTGTGCTTCAAGGGTGGGGTGTGAAACGGTGGATGGGGTTGGACGTGTTGGTGGTGATCACCACTCGCTGTGAGCCTCGCAACGGTACAGGATGGGTCTTAAACCAAATGTTCATCCTGCTTGGATGGCAGCTGGCTTGTTTGTACGGGTTTGCAAATGTTCTCAAGTATCAGTCAGGAAAAACATTACAACCTTTGCTTAATCCTCCCTGTAATGGTGCTGGTGTGAAGCCAACTGGTGACAACTCCACGGTGCGCAGGACAAGCAGGGGCAGAGCTCGGTGGGCACAGGGAGAGCAGCCCCCGGTTGCTGCAGGCTCTGCCTGGCCGTGAGACGATCCCCGGAGTGTCGAACCCTGATCCCCGGAGCATCAAACGCCAATAGCCGGAGCGTGAAACCCCCCTGCCTCACTGGGGGCTGCCATCAGAGGAACTTTGTGTTTGGTGCAGCTGTAGCTCCTGGGACCTCCGTGACTTTGGAGAACAGAGTGAACAAGAAGGGCTGCCCCTTGCTTTCCGGGGTGCTTTTAACCAAGTTGTTTTGAGTGATCTTTCCATAAGTAATAATAAGTCTTGATTTTTAGTTCCAGATCAACCAAGTGCTGTTACTTTTTTAATTCCAGTGCTCAATAAAAACGGACTTGTTGATCTTTCTGTGTACGAGAAGTGCAGGTGTTTGTTAACGGGTCAGGGGGGCCCCCTCATTCCCTTTCTGGTTTTGTCCCAAGAGTATTAAACCTTTGCCAAAATACAGTTGGGACCAACTGCTGTCAAATTAACTGAAATTGCAGTTTTTGAGGTGAAACTTGTGGCTGGTTGGGTGTCTAATGCCTGTTGGGGGGAGCCACCGGGTGTCTTAGAGAAGACCAAAATGATCTGCTCTCACCAGCGTTTGAGGTCGTTCGGCTTTAACTTGGGACAAAGAGGATATAAGCTTACCTTTGTCTCGCTTTGAAAAGGGACAAAAATGTATTTAATGTTCATACGTAAGGAAATCCTTACAAGGAAAACTGCTTGTGTTATTTCGGGTGTTTAATAGTCAACTTGACCTTTAAGGTTTTTGTCCTGTACGTCTATATGAAAGCCCAAGGGGAGCAGAAATCCCGGGATCCAGCCTCAAATAGCTGAGTCTACCTGGAATTAACCTGTGTGGAAATTGTGTGTTAATCCGTAGACAAGGAGCCTGAAAATAATATTGAACCGCTCTATATAATACAGCTTCTGTATAAGAAAGGTTGAACTTTCCTCTTTCGGGGCGTAAAGCAGCAACTTTTCTGTCGTAAAAGAGGTTGACCCCGCTGAGAGGCTGTTTTCCTTCTCCCCACCGTGTGAAGCAGTCGTGCCTTCCTCTTAATGGTGTGGTACCGACCTCTGTCAAATTAACCGGAGCATAAATAAATGTATTTTGGCTTGGTAGATATTCCCATCATGATTATTTAGCCTGCCTTTAAAACTGAAGGCCGGTAACTTTCTCAACGATCATCTTTTTTTTTCTTTTTTTTCCTTAGTGAAACTTCACCGAGCAACTGATCTGCAGTTTAACTTCCCATTCAACCAACGCCAATGCCCTCTTCAAATCCCCACCCTCGAGTTAGGTCACGTTAATCCTTTTTCTGGCGCCTTTAGGCATTTTTGGACAGTGAATTGTGCAGCCCGTGGCCTCCTGGGTGCCACCACCTCCTGGCGGCAGCCCCTGCCGCCTTCCCAAGAACGGGGGAGGCTTCAGAAAGACTCGGTGACCGCAAGCGTGTTGGACGGTACGCGGGGCGGCTGCTGCGCTTTCATGTAATATTCAACAATTTAATCCCTCTTTTAACGCAAAGAAAACATTTAAAATATTTCAAGGTCTTCTTTTGCCAAGTACATCGGGGGCTCTGAATAAAACCTTCATTCATGCTCTGGAGGCTGGGGGTCCGCTGCCACTCCATTTTCTTGCCTCCGGTTATTAAAACATCAAGCTGTCTTACTACTTAAGCTGAGCTAACTTGCTGCCTTCCTCCCTTTGTGTTCCACCGGAACACCTGCCATTAGTACTAATTCTGCTCTGGAGAGCAGCTCCCTTTCAGATATGCTTGTCTGAAAATAAATTGACATGTAAAAGGTCCCTTTTGTCGTAAAGCGCCGGGGTGAGAAGCCGATGGCTCACAAAAGGAGCCCCCTGACTCTTCAAACGCTGCGTGTGTGGAGGGGCTTCCAAACGGGAAATACGGGGGGGGGTGATGCTGTAAAGGGGCTGCCGCGATGCGACTGGAGAAGGACTGCGTAGCTGCATCCTCTTTTCGGTATTCGACTTTTAAAATTGGGGGTCATTTTTCTCTAAACCTGCAGCAATAAAATCGCTGCATCGTCTCAGGGGGAACGGCCGGGCTCCACAGGGACCCGTTTGGAGAAAACTTTTTTAAAAAAAAGTGTTGTTATTAAGAATAGCTCTTTGCTTTTTGACACGTGCAACAAAAACTAAAAGCATCGGTGGCGAGTCCTTTGATTGAGGTGTGTAATGAACTCTGGGGCTCTGCTGTTTTTCCTGGGACAAAAGTTTGAATCGCTTCCAATTAGGAAGCAGCAAAAGAATCCCCGGTTGGAGCGTTTATTCTGTCATACAGGCAGCAGCGTGTGACAGAAAAGGTAAATATTTGTATTTTTCATGGAAAGAACAATTTTCTTTGAGTTCCTCGTACCCTGTGGAGGTTATGGCTCTCTCCTAAGAAAGTTTTAAACTTTTTTAGAAGTTTGGGTTTTTTTTTTTGGGGGGGCGGGGGGGGCAGGCTTTGGGTTGGAGTGACGCTGCTTTGAAATTTGCTTCAGTACTAAGAGGTTGGGCTCCTGTGACTGCGGACACAGATTTAAGTTTTGTGGTGCGGCCCTGGCTTTCAGCTGCTGTCACTGGGTTTCTGGGTCTTCCAGCGAAGAAATAATTCCCTTCATAATTAAGATCAAGTCGAAATATGTTCGGGGCTTGAAAGAACAGAAGTGAAATGTGCCGATTGCACAAACCTTCTAGATGAGCTGGTGTCAGGTCCGGTTTATCAGCCAAGTACAAGCTCTCGTGTGCTGCCCTGCTCAAATGCTGTCTTATTTTTAAACAGCAGATGGTGTTAGAAACCTGCAGCAGGTGGAACCTCTTCAGTTTTATGTGAGAGATCAGAAGTAGCAGCAATTTCTTGTTTCCCTCGGGGTAGTTTCTTCACCAGATAAGCAGCAAGCTGGCCGTCTGCTTGGATGTTCATTACAGAGGAAAAGACTTTTGAATCACACGTGTTGCCATGAAAGAAAGCAATTCTGGGCTGACGTATTCTGGTTATAATAAAAGGAATCTGGTAACATTCTCCATAATTCTCAGTTAGCAACTCTAGAAGAGAGGTGTAGTGGGAGAAATGAGCTGTGTTTGCTGCTGTGCCTCAAAATCCGGCTCCAATCTGCCGTAGTCTGTTGGTTTCTTGTCTACGATAACAGCACTTCGCATGCTTAAAGTGTTTTATAAACATTTAATTACGGCAGCGTTTGACTCAAAGCCAGGAATCTCTCATTCATCTGCATCTTGCGAGGTTTGTGAAAATGACATTCAAATCACAGAATGACGAGAAGGGCCGAGTTCAAACTTCACGCGAGGAAACCTCCGTCGGCCGGGATCTGCCAGCATCGCGTGTCCCTGTTCCCGCGTCCTCCCGAACGAGTGACTCCTTCAGCAGCGGAAACGGTGACGTGGGTTTCAATCCCTCTAGATTTGAGGATTTGTCAGTACCCCGGGACAGGGAGCTGCATTTTAATCACATCAGGGAAACGATACACTAAATTCTCCTCAGCCCGTGCTGTAGGAGGCTCTAAGGCGGGCGGGGACTGCAGCTCTGTCCAGACCAGAGCCGTGTTTGATCCCCAGCCCCGGCCACGTCCTCTGCAGGAAAAATCATTATTTGTTAAAAGTCGCTTTTTTTCCCCGCTCGCCAAACTACTTGTAATTTTAACGTGTCTTCTCCACCCCGAATCCCAGCTCTATTTTTTGAAAAAGGTAGAGAAACGCGGGCTTACAGCGTGGCTTTTGTGCTGTGCCCATGGGCTCAGCTCGGTGTCAGCCCGAGGGACGCCCCCAGTTTTGCTGGGGTTTGTGACACCAACTGGAAGCGGCAAATAAAGGTAAAAAAGCTTGTATGGGATTAATAATTTCTATCCAACCATCTGCTTCTTTCACCAGCTCCTGTACAGCAGGTTGTTAAATGCAGACTGGGTGTGCGGTAATAGAAATCATTTACTTCCCGTGAAAAGGAAAAAAAAAAAGAGTTGTTTTGGTGGATGGATGCAAACCATCGCTGCTGGTCAGGGCAGGAAACCCAGGTGAGAAGTTCTTCCTCTACGAGCCACGTACGAGCTGACCCCGGTCCCGCCGGCTTGAGGAAGAGTTACCCTAAACGATCGAGGAAGAGTTATCCTAAACGATCGAGGAAGAGTTATCCTAAACCATCGAGGAAGAGTTATCCTAAACCATCAAGGAAGGGTTACCCTAAACGATCGAGGAAGGGTTACCCTAAACGATCGAGGAAGGGTTACCCTAAACGATCGAGGAAGAGTTATCCTAAACCATCGAGGAAGAGTTATCCTAAACGATCGAGGAAGAGTCATCCTAAGAGGAAGAGTTATCCTAAACGATCGAGGTCTGCAACTGCTAACATTTCCAGCCTTTACTGCAATTCCGAAGGCATATTGTGAGTCCCCTTTAATAAATGCCATTGCTGGCAATTAGAGCCTTTTTAATGAGACAGACCCCCAATTTCAGGGCCCCAGATGAGTTGCTGCTACGCTCGCGCTCTCTTCAGCGAGTTGCGAGCTCGTGATGAGCAGCGACTCCCCAAGTAGAACCGGAGTCCCTTCTCCTGCGCTGTTTGAAGAAGGGGTAGGGAGCGCTTCTGATGTTTCATTAAAGCCGGCTTTTCTCCTTGTGGCAGAGCAGATTTAATCAGACCCGCCTCCTAGTTCCAGCTGCCGGGTTTGAAGGCTCTGATCTGTGCGCTGGGTGCACGTCTAATTATGGAGGCAATTCCCATGGATACCAAGAAGAATTGTCTGTACTGGCAAAAAACGATCCCAGCTGGGAAAATGGTGAAGGAAAATGTGTTGAAATATTCGGGAAGGGACTTCAAAAGTTTCTGGAAATGTAAGTGAAAAACATTTCCGGTGTTCTTGCACCTCAATGTGCAAATCTTCGCTGTTTTAAAAATAAGATACAGGTTGTTTTCATTTTGGTTTGCAAGAGCTAATCCAGAATTGCTGCTCTTTGTGCCACCGGGGGATTTACCAGCGCAGCAGAACTGATATTCCCCCACCTTCTTGCCTGCATCCGCTGCTCCTTCACCCTTGCTCTTGTACCCTACGAGGTTCCCTCTGCTCACCTGCACAGCACAAGGGTGTTGGGAGAAAACGGCCAAGAGTTTGTGTTTCCATAAAGGCACCACCCTGGGAGAGGCTCAGGCTCTCGCTCTCCCGGGGAGGCGCCTGCCCAAGGGCTGGTAATTCTGGTTCCAGCGGCGGTGCCGGTGCGGGGAACTTCGGTAAGTTCCTCCCCTTTATGCCTCCTTCTTCTGAAACGTACGAATTTAAATAACTTATTTCTGTGTAAATTAATATTTGAAGGGGCTGTTCGAGGAAAAAGAGAGGGGGGGAAATACCTAGTCATGCGCCGCTCAGAAGTGGAAAATTAAACAAATGTGATTTTAAATTATTTTGTAATTGTTGAGGTGTGAGGCCTTATGTTCAAACTGCACAGGGAAAAAACAGATTTTTTTTTTTTTTTTTTTTATTTAACGACACAAATAAAAAAGTCATTTTGAGGGTTCGGGGTTTTTTTTTTCTTTGCTTTGGGTTTGTTTGGAGGTTTTGGGGAACTTCCTAATCAACTACATAATGGTTGTAACTTGTATTTACATCCCTAATTTACCTCCAGCAGGAGCTCAGCCACTTTTCAAGATGTTGCCGGCTAATACAAACACACAGAAAAGATAAAGCTGCAGTACTATTAGGTTGGATTTCCATCTCTTTCTCATCCAGGGCACCTGCTCCCCTTTCCCTCCCCCCCACCCCAGTCTTCCCAGCTGTCTGTCTGTCTCATTTATGTCAATTAGAGATTCAGCGCTGCCTGATTTAATTGGCCTGACTTTCCCCTCTGATAGAAACCCCAGTGCAGGCAGGGCAGGCAGCTCTCGCCTGGCTGGGGAAGGGTCCATCTCTCCCGCGGCTGGGAGGGCTGGGGCTTGTTTGCAGAGCAGAGCACAATAACCTGTTTGTTACCACGCACCACGGAGGGGCTGGTGACCTCCTAACGGGGGTGGGACGCGGGCAATGATGTCATTTGAAAGCTTGGGGGTGTTTCTGAGCGGTTAAGGGATTTGGGCAACCAGTGGCTCACCTCGGGTTGGCTTTTAGCGTGCTGTAGAGCTTGGTATTTGCCGCCCGAGCGGGCGGTTCTCCCTGCCAGGAGGCTGAGTCCACGTAGCAGCGCTTAACCGTGAGCGAGGCTGACCGAGACCTGGGTGTCACGAGGTTTCCATGAGGGCCTGATCCTGTGTCTCCTTCGGGCAGCAGACCTGGAAGCAAACCAGCTCAGATGAGATCTTTGCCATCCCTCCGCTCCCCCCTCTGACAACTGAATCCCAGGAACCAGATCTGACCTACTTCTTCTCCCTGGCTCCTCGCTTGCGTCTCCCTGACAAATTACACGGCCCTTCTTCAGCTCTCGGCAGAAATGTGAGTTTCCCAAATAGCTGGCCCGCAGAGGCGTCAATATTAAACAGCAACAGTACCATCTAGTGACTCGGACTTACAGAGAGCGTCAGTTAGAAGGGGAAGAGGAAATCTGTGTATGAGTGAGGCCAAGCAAGGTCCCACGTTTGCAAATGAGATCCTATCTCTCGGTTCATTTGGATTTAGGAAACAAATCGTGCTGATGCCGCAACTGTCGTTCTTTGAGAGCGCTGTGCCGTGCTGCTTCCTTGGGAGACAGTCCCATTTTTAGCCTCCTGCCTCCCCGCTGAACCCAGCCCTGACCCACGCTCCCTCTGCTGGCAACCAACTCATTGATTTAATGCCTTCGCAACTTCTCGCACACCCACTCGCACGCACAACAGCAAATCCTTGCAAATGTACCAGGCGAAATTCAGAGCTGTGGTTGTTTCCCAGTGCCAGTAAATTTTGCTCTGACGAGCCACCAGTGAAATCCTGAATTGGACGCGTGAAATAAATACGATACAATTCGATTTACTAAATCAAAAATAGGTCCAAAACTGAGCGTAAAGGGCCCCACTCCACACAGATCTGAAATTACAGACTCTCCTTCACAGCTGAAGGGAAGAAATCAAATTAGAGCATTTATTTTTCCATCAAAGGACATTAGTCCTGATACAGGCTTGTTGCTCCTCGCCATCGCTTATCGTGCGCAGGAGTTATCCCTGTAAGAATTTGGGTTGACCGAGGCAGCGTTTGGAGGTACCAGGTTAATGACGGGCTATGGCGTGTTCTGCGCTTAAGGTGGGAACTTTCCACAGCTGTTCTGTAACCTGCGTGTGTGTGTTATCCCTTTCCCAGTGAAAGAGGCTGTTATCGCAGGCACAAAATGCACCGGATCGAGGAGAGGTGATACAAAACCCTGTGCTGCAGAACTTCAGCGCGAAAGCGCTTTATGGAGCCTATTAAACACCACTGGGACCAGCAGAAGAAATCGCTTTGCTGGCTGATCAAATGTGTCCCCTCCTTGCTGCGCAGCGCTGCCCCGAGCCCACTCAGCCTTGCTCGTGGGCTGATGAGCGCCTGACAATTTTCTGGTTTCAAATTAAACAGAAAACTAAATTAGCAAATTAATTGTTTGCCATGTTTTTTCCTCGGTCCCCATCAGCTGCCTCAGGACCTGCAGCCAATCCCCGGCCCCTCTCCGCAGTCCCGAGGAGAAGGTGGAGCCCTGCGCTAGGTCCCGCTATCTACCAAGTGTCAGTCATGTTAATTTTAAATTACTTTTGTACAGCTTGGTGTCAAAACGATTAAAGCATGAAAAGAAAAACTGAACTAGAGGGAGGGAAGGGGTGGGGGGAGAGCAAATGAATAATTTACCTTGCATTTACAGCAAGGACACTTAGATTTCTTTAACTCCTCAACTCTGAGCCTGAAACTTTTATTTCCTTGACTGTAACCTGCTTGGGATTACGCCTGAGCAGGTGCTCTGTAGTCTACAGGGAGGCAATAACCACTCGCAGCACAAAGCTGTGATTTTTATCTCCGTTTCTTCCCAGGCAAGACGTTTCTCCGCACTGCACTCGCCGACTGTTGCAATCACCAACACAGACAAACCCACCCACCCACATGCAGACCTTTTCTCCCCTTCTCGCTGCACCACTCCCGACAGGGTTTACTCCATAACCCGCACGTACCGTGCTGGGTAATTACATACTCAGTAAATACAGAAATGCATAATCAGATACAGCCTTAAATCTGCAGGAATTAGAGTTGCAGGATTGCAGTGTAACATCCCTGTAGCTCTCTGTGTCTAGTTCACACAACCAGCCCGTGTGCCTTGTGAAAATCTGGGGGTTGGGGCACAGCCCGCTTTTATCTCTCTTCGTAACTTCATCCATGGCTTTTTTTTCTCTTTCCAGTTACTGAATGGCATAACCAGCGGTCTTTGAAATATCGTTCTAGATCTGCTGAGGCCAGAAGAACAGCAAAAAGATTTGTAAGGGGGCAACCGGACACCACCAGAAAATGTGAGAGAGTTAGCTGCTTCTGTTGATGTTTACCGTGACTTCAGCTTATACATAGGAGCATCTTCCATTCATTAAAAAAAAGGGTATAAATATTTTGAATTATTTTGTCTTGAGGGACTACAGCTTGCGATGAGGTGCCTTTGACAGATGATTGCTAGCAGGGTGACAGAGCTGTTTGGGAAATGAGAGAGGCTAGATACTCGCGTGTAATGTATCCTGCAGGATGTGTGTGGGCTTGAACTGATTTGTCAAATTTGAGCAAAGAAAACAATTCCACTAATGGGTGTTTTCTGAAAAATGAGCATGCTGTCTTGGCAATTTGTGTTCTGTCTTGTGCTATCTTCTCACTACTTCTCAGCAGCCACAGAGAGGAGACACCTCTACCTTCTACCTGCATTTTACTTCTTTGGCCTTAGGACTACCACAGCCTTGCGCGATCCCAAACAGGGCGTGCGACGGGTTGAAAAGCGTGCTTGAAACTTCCTCCTCCAAAAGGACTCGCCTGACTTCTCCAACGTGTTTGCTTTGGCTCGGTAATCTCCACCTCTCTTTGTCCTCGTGACTGCAGTTCCTGTGACCCGCAGTGCTGGCTCTGGTGTGAAGGTGAACACAGGTACCCCCGACAGTCGCTCACCAAACAAGCGGCGACTCCTCTCTCTGCTCCCCGTGTTTGTGCTGCCTGCGCTTGGAGCACGGAAACGGTGTGAGTTTGCCCGGTTTAGGGGCTGTGACTGGACCGCGGCGTTGCACAGGCTGTCACTGAAACACACAGGCATGAAAACATTTCTTTCATTAATAGTGGGATTCCCTTCACATGACAATGTTTCTTCAGCTGCTGATTCACAAATAACATAATTTAGCTGACTTTTTCTTTTTTTTTTTCCCCCCATTTGGGAGTCTCCTGTAAACTTCCCTCACCCTCCGCCAGAGGCCTAGCAAGAGGCTCGAAAGATGAAGAGCGGAATCTCTTGCAGTAATTTCAGTAACATCACTTCAGACGTACCATGTGGGAGTACCGAGTATCAAGTACTCCGGTCTGATAACCACAGCTTTCCCTCTTTAATATGCGCTTAGTGCTAGAACAGCAGCTAAATATAACTAACCCTTTTTTTTTTTTCACTACATTCTGCTAGTCCCGATTCAGAGTGATCTCTGCTCACTGGAGTAACTTGAAAAATTAAAAAAAGTCAGCTGGAACATTAAAAATACAGGTGTAAATACTACACCGGATTTGGTAATTATTTAAAAGAAAGCACAATTCTCAAGCAGATTATCTTTTTTTTCCCCTAAGCAAGCAGGACTGCCCTTCTACCCGGCGCTGGGGAGCCACCGTAACAGCAGGAGAGGGATTTGCATTGGATCTATTATCAACAACACCATTAAATCACTTCCAACTGCAAAATCTTTACCTATCAGTTATGAAACGGTTTCAAATTCTAAACTGACTGCCGGCCAGGCAATTAGCATCATTAATTGAACAAAATTCAGCCAGAATAATTGATTTATACTTAATTACGGAACCTGGAACTTTTCAAGGTGCATTTTTGCATCTCAGCCAGTCGCGCTGAGGATCCCCGCGTCGGGCTGCGGGCGCGGGAGGCGCATTATCGCTCGCACAGCTCTCAGGAATCACTGAAAACGCTCAAGTGGTTAATATTAAAGTGGTCAATACTGGAGTGGTTGCCATAAAAACGAGAGGACAAACAATAACTTACTCAGACTGGAGCACACTAAAAGGACATTTAGGAATAAACCCCTTTTCCTCAATTAAGAGTTCATGAAATCAGGGAGCCGTGGGCTTTTTTTCTCTCCAACACTCGAATTTCCTGCAGTTGGACAAGAAGAATTTGAGTTCTTCGTTTTAATGTGTTGGGGTTTTTTTTTTTTTCAGGCTTTTGATAATCCTTCCATGATAATTTAAACTATCTACCAGGCAACGTAAAGCTTTTCAGTCCAGACTGTTGAATCAGCTCTTTGTTGGTAGACACTTTATCCCCTTGAAGTATCCAGGATGATTTATTCTTATGGGACTTGTAGACAAAGTGACATTTTCCTATCTCCTGCTATCTAAACACAAGATTGCAATTACTCCGAAACAACCAGCATCAGAATGTGGTGCGCCATCGGCTTTTCAATAGCGGCTGTTTAGTTGGCTTTCCCTGGGACCTGCCTTTTTTATTGAGGGGGAAAAAAAAAAAAAAAAAAAAGGATCTGGAAACAATCGATTCTCAGCCAAAGTTTTTTGAAGGCGTTGTTTTTAATTTGCTGACTTGCTCCAAAGAAAGCTGTCTGGGTGTAAATTTGCAGATCTGCTGATGAGTAATCAGCGAGCTTTTGTGTTCTAATATTTTGATGGTAGAAGGGAAGCAGCGCAAGACTGACAGAATAAATACATATATTTACAAGACGTTCTGTACTGATTGGAGTACAAAAACCAAAATAATAAAAGTGCAACAAAGAGAGGAACTAACTAAAAGATACTAAAAGGGAGCCGAGGCCTAAAACAGAGCACAGATCGTCTTCAATTGACTGGTGCTGGAGGAGCGTAAAGCCAATAGATGTTTCTCTCTTTGTCCTCAAGAGCTGGAGGCTGCACTTTCCAGTAGATCCTGAACTCTGTAATTTAGAGCTAAAACCAATGAAGGAGACAGCGACTTCCAAGAGATCAGGAGGTCGAGGACAACCTTCACCCTCAATTTACATTTGGATTTTAGGTTTGTAAATGAAGCCACGAACAGATTTAGGCAACAGTGTTAATGAGATGGAAGCGTACGAGTGGTGCCGGGCACCTAGGATGAAATTTCTATGGCAATGCTTGGCCGCTAACAGGATTTACGGGTATCTACTTGCTATAATGGATCTTTCTCTTCCACATAATTTCATTAGATGTTGCCTGCTTTTCCTGAGTGGTCCCAGCATCCCTGAAACTCACGGATTCAGCGGAGGAAGGGGTTTTTCTTTTGTGTCAAAGAGTTGCATTGCAGCACCGGAGATGATCAACAACGCCACATTTAAAGGGTGACAAACTCTGGGACCTGAAAGAGCTGGAGAGAGCAGCTTGTAAAAGGCCACAAGCGGGAAAAGGCAGAGGGAGCAAGTTCGACTGTTAGCCAGAATCACTAAAGCCCATATCTAATGAACCATACGCTATTTACTGATGCTGTGTGTCCTTGTTTGTGTATCACGGGCATTTATCAGCGGACTTGCGTTTCCCTCCTGGTTTTTTCCCCCCACTTCACTTTTTATTTTTTGTGGCTTGCATACACTATGCGTTTTTGTCTCGTTAAATAAGTACTAACGTGTAGACCCCCAAAGCCCTCCCAACTTGAGGATATCCTTTAGCTGAATCTAACGAGTTTTAGCCTCGTTAAGAAACCCTGTTGTTTGGAAGCGAGGAGAAGAGTGGTACATGAACACCCAGGAAAAAAACGATAACCGATCGTATTCAGAGCAAGAAAAGCAACACCGGTACGAGAGCTGGCCCCATTTCCTCCATTTTTTCACCCAAAAAAAAAGAGACAGGCGAGTTTTCTTTCAGCTCTCTGAAGCCAGGAGCCCTGCGCAGGAGGGCCCGGCCGCCTCGCCGAGCGCAGCGGCAGGCAGAGGGCAGCAAAGGGAGGCTTTTCACTTTTTTTTCTTTTTTTTTCTTTCTTTTTTTTTTTTTTTTTTTTTTTTTTTTTGTTCTCAGCCCTTTGCAGTTGGAGCTTTCCAGCCCGATTGTGCTAAATGCTTATGTACCAGTGTTTCCATTTACAAACTCGGGCCTCCCCTCCCCCGCCGGGCGCTCCCATTAACTCCCGGCCGCCGCAGCCCCGCTCCCACCGGGGCCCACGGGGTGCAACCGCAGCCACCCAGAGCGGAGAAACACGGGGGGACAGGGAATCGCTTTGGAGGGTGGCTGCCCCCCTACTACCCCCTCAAACCAGGCTGCTTCTCCCCGCGCCCCCTCCCTGCCAAGGCCGGGATGAAGAGCTCTTCATCCCCCGGCCACTCGGTCACCTTCTCCCGCTCCCTACCCCTCTCCTTCGGGTTATGAAGGCGGAAAAAAAGAGGGGAAAAAAAGGGGGGGGGGGGGGGAAGGGGTGCCCGCACCCCACCCCCCACGACGGTTATGAGGGAGTTTATCCTTCACTTCCCCGTCCTGCATCTGCACAGAAAAGGGGGGTGGGAGAGGTCGGTTCGAGGGGTGTCAGCGGGCTCAGGGGATGGTCGGGCTGCCCCTGCCCGTCCCCGGTGCGGCGGCGGGGAGGGGGCTGTGCCGTTCCCCCCCTTCCCAGCCTGGGACTCTTTCCCTCCCGCTCCACCCCCCCCGCGCTTCGCTCCTAAGCGGGAGTTTCCAGGAAGCGCTGAGGAGAGCCGCAGTACCGCGCAGCCTCTCGCACAGCGAGCTCCTTCCGCCGAGGCCGTGGCAGGAACGCCAAGTAGTCCCAACCGCCTCAGCCTCTCTCAACCCGGCAAAAGGCTCCGTCCCTCAGCGGATTACCGTTACAAAAACGGGGAGAGAAGGGTTTCTCTCCCCACGCCCTCACCCCGCGGCCTTGGCCGCGATATACCAGGAGGAAGCGGTGTGGGGAGGGGGAGGGGAGGTGAAAAAAACCAAGCGCCGGCCCCGGCGGAGGGGTCCGGAGGCGCGGAGGAGTGAGGAGGCACGGGGAGCTGTGCGCGAGGGCGGGGGGTGAGCGGGAAAACGCGGCGCGGAGCCGGGAACAGCGCTCCCTCCCCTGGCGGTGGGGGTGGCGCTGAGGGGGCGGCCGGGCCGGGTCGGGTCGGCAGACCACCCCCCCCTCCCCGCTACCCTCAGCGGGGCGAGCGGGCAAAGTTCGGGGAAACTTTTCCCCTTCAGGTTTAAAGGTGAGGGTCTGAGGGTCGCGCCTCGGCCTGCCCGCCTCAGGCGACGCGGTTTCTTCCTGGCAGGTGAGCGCCCCCGGAGCAGTTTCCACACGGGCCCTGCGGGGCTGCCCCTTCTCCCCCCCAGCCCGTGGTCGGTGCTTCCCCCCCCACTTCCTCGGTGAGGGCCCATGTTGCTGTCAGCACACCTGGGCCCTGCCGTCGGCCCCGGGGGGGGCCGCTCTGCCTGCGCCCCACAGATAAGGAGCTGGGCTCACCCCACCCTGCTGGCGGCCACCGGCAACTTAGTGGCTCGTTTTTCTGGCCGAGCGGGCCTCCGAGTCGCTGAGAAGCAGCGCCACGTTTAGGGAAGTTTGTCCCTGGTCCCCCCCATGTGTGTCGTTCCCCCCGCCTCGGGTGTTTGATTTCACACAGGACACCACAAACCCTAAAGTCGCCCCTAGACGAGAGTTCGCATCCTCCCGTTAACCCTGCAGGGAGAGCGGGGCAAGAAACAGTGATCTAAGGCCCTAAACCGCCCCCCCCCCCCCCCATCCCCTCCCCCTATCCCAGTTGCACAGGCTTCATGTCTTCCCATTAACCCTGTGGAGAGAGGACAAAAGCTAAACTATGATCCTGCTCTGCTTCCCCCATCCCGTTCCCAGCTACATGAGCTTCACATCCTCCTGCTAACGCTGAAAGGAGAGAACAAGAGCTGCTGATGATTGTAAGGCCTTGCTGTGCTTCTCCCCACCCCCTCTGCCAGCCCCATCCCCCACTGCAGCTCCCATAGACTCGTATCCCTCCCATTAACGCTGAAAGGGGAGGACAGGAGCTCTGATGGGTTTTTCTCAGGCTTACTCTGTTTTCTCTCCCCCAACCAATACCAGCTCTACAGCCCTGCATAAGTGCAAAGCATGCATCTGGCTCTGCTAGCACATCGACTGAATGCCCCCTTTCCTCTGAGCTCCACAGCTCTGCAAGGAAAAAAAAGCCTGGTTCCCCTCGTTTTGCTTATTCATTATAAGGGGCTGGTAGTGTGCTTTTTTAAAACGTGTCATCTCTTGTTTTAGAAGCATCTGTGCTTTTAAGGTTTTGTCTTGAATGTAACTCTTAGTAATAATCTCTTGAAGTGCTCCATTTTTGTCCTTAAAGTTCTATTTTATTACCTCTTCTGGATCAGTGAAGGTCGGTTTAACCCTTTATATGTGAAAATCAGCAGTCACTTTAGAAAAGGGTTGCCTTTTTCTGTATTAATTCATGGTTATAATATTTTATTGAGTAAGGGGGTTTTTCCAGATCAGTCCTGATGCATGCTGGAAGAAGTGTGTGCTTCAGCACTGATTAAAGTCATGTATGAGTTAATGAGAAGCTTGCAGAGTATGTGAAGCAAGAGAAAATCTTTAACCAGCTCTGCTGTTCCTTCTACATACCACAAACTTGTAAGCTGTAACCAGAAGGTGGATTGGATATGTGTGAAATGCTGCAGTAGGAGACTCTTGTAATTGCATCACAGGTGGATGCTCACTCAATTAATATATTATAATTTTAAAAATACCTTAAAGTTGAGTAGGTTTGGGGGCTTTTTTTAAAGTATTTTGAGACTTCATATTTCAAAGTGTGTTGAAATCCTTGGATGAAAGATGCTGGAAGCCTACAAAGTATTATTTTCTGGATTGCTTTTTTATTTTAAACAATCTCTCTCTTTTTTTTTTTTTCTATGCTAACTGCTTCCTGGATTAATAGATTGGTAACACATAAGAGACTCTCTGGTGCTGGAGGAATGTTCACGGTGGTGCCAACATTCTAGTTGTGGGACTTCTAATTTAAGAAATGTATTGTCATAAGGAATAAGATCAAGGCTGAATCCTGCTTGCATTTAGGTCCAAATATAAAATACACTTTGGAAGGAGTCCCCAGTGAACACTGAGAGTAATTAAGTAAAAATAAAACCTTTCACTTCAGCCCCCCCTTCCCCTTTAACATAGACAAGTAAGTGCAACACTGTTTTCATTCCACCATTTTCATTATGTGTCTTGATATTTCTTAATTTTGTATTGCATCTTAAATCCTCAAGTGACTTATAATTTCTATGATTTGGGGGTATTTCTAGACCATACTTTTAAAGAAGTCATCTCACTGTGTCCCAAAAGGAGCTATTGAGCAGTCATTCTCGTAAAAAGGACTGAACTTCTTACAGCTTTGCCTTTCCAAACATGTAGGGTTTTTTCTGTAATTTTCATACTTAATTGTTGAATTCCTTTTTCCTTACATTAAGTAAATATTAGTACCAGTTGGATTTTTTTCATCTTTTTAAAAGAACAGAGCCTTGTCACTGAGACAGTGACTTCATACTGTATTGAGGAGATGACATAAAAAAGGAGTGAAGGAGAGTTGTCTTGTGCTGGGAACGTCAGTGCCATTTTTGGAAAACAATACTATAGGAAATGGAAATGAAAAATACGTTTTATGCTGGTGGGAACTTGTAATGAGGCTAAGAGAGGATTTGATGTCTCAGAAAAGCAATCATTACAAGGGGAAAAGCGGGAGTTTATCATCCATTTGTAAAAGTTCTCTGGCTGAATATCCTTTCGGGGAACTGAAATTTGGCTCGAGTCTGTTTATGAACATCTGTTGAATGGAATTTAAAAAAGGCACAGATTATAATCTTAGTTTCTGTTGAGTGTTTAAGATGATAAAATAAAACAAAATAAATGGATCTGCAAGTATAGTTGTTTTTTTTTTTTTTAATAATGAGCTGCATGAATGTTCAGTCATCTATACTACTGATACTGGTCCTATATGTGTTTTCCATACATTTTTCTCTTTAGCGTGTAAAATATAGCCTCCACCCCTTTCTGTAGCTGTTTAATACCATTTGAATACTTTACTAGTAAGCTTTCAAGTTTTACTTTTTTGTAACAGGAGGGTCTTGGATTTTGGTGTCTCTGACATTTTTTTGCACCAAGAATACAGCGATATATGTGAGGGGAAATTTTGAGAACTGTTGGGTATTCCCAGAACTGTGGCCGTTTGCTTAGATTCACATCCTGCCCACCTGTCTTCTGCTAGGTTTCTGTAAATGCAATCACTTTGTGTCCACTCTCTGGATAGTACTACTTCAGCATCTATTTCTGCAGCGTTTGTGACCTCCTGTTATTCAGGGAGGTCTTCACTGTAATTTTCCCTCCTATTATTTTGCCTCTTTTGCAGCCTGATGTTTTTGCTGTTGTTTTATATTCCAAGCAAGGATGCTGTGAATGCTTCAGCTCAAAATTTAGGTCATCTCCGATGGAGGAAGGAAGACCTACAAAGTGAAAATAAGATTTCAATGTGCCTTTAAAAGTGACAACTCTTTTTGAAAAAACTCATCTGTATTTTGTGCCTGTATGGACTGGGGGGAATGGAGGGTACCTTTTTTGATTCCAGAATGAAAACTAAGTACCTTCATGTGAGCGTGGCTTCTTTCCCCTGTGCTTTCCCGGTCTTTTTCATTTTCACACCTGCTTTGAGCTTTAATCACTCAAATTATTCATAGACTTGCCCTGGAAAAAGGAGAGGGTGACCTCTTCCCATCTGGAGTAGATGGATTTACCATCAATAACTGTAAATGGACTTGGATGACTTAATAATGGGTTTTACGCTTAAAATTTTTAATTCTGTGATTTCATTGCATCTTAAGAATTCTGCACATGGTCTTTTCCAAACTGATAAGCTGAAGTTATACGGTAGAGATTTATTCCTTGCAAATTATCTCTTAGCATTGGGCTCCCATCTAGAAAGTGCCGATGGTCACCCATGTACTGCTGAGTCATAAAAGAGCACGCATCTTTCACAGGTCCAGGCCCATAAGTTGCAGTCTTCTTTTTTTTCTGTAATTTTGTACAATGTCTTTCATGACAAAGAACCTCGAGACACTTTATGAAATCAACAGCCACGGAAGTAGTGCAGTGCCTGTTGGGGGTTATGTAGTCACATTGATTACAATTTAGCAGTCCCTCAGCCTGAGGGTATCTAAGGGGACGTGGAACCAACTGCTTTTCAATTCGTGTGTGTTGCTATAAGCAGCAAGCTGCAGTTGATGGATATCTGTTGCTATTGCCAGCAACTCTTCTTTTTCTGTTACTTTAGTGGCTTAATTTAAATTATTAAGAAACTTGTGATTCAGATTTGTTTGTTTTCTGCTCTTCCTAGCAGCTATCTGCAGTTTTATATGTACTAAATGTGCTAAGCATCATCTGGCCTATATGTATAATAAATACCTTCGTAAATGTGGTTAATTCATTTCCTCTATTAACTCAGAAGAGATTTTTTTCTTCTCTGAATTGTTCCTCCATTCAGAAGGAGAGAAGCTTTGCGTAGCCAGAGTTCACCTCATAAATCGCCTAGACAAATTGAACTTGGGGCAGAAGAAGATAGAAAATGAGAAGAGTTGTGTTTCAGACTCAATGAGCTCTGTGGCGTTCTGCTATGGGGATGTGCTTGGCATGAGACAGAGAGAGCCACCTGTCACCAAATGCATCTTCATGATAGAGGGAGCACCACGAGGTGACTTCCGTGGGCTCGGAGTCATGTAGTGTATTTAGATAGTGGTCCCATAGTTCTTTGATGCTGTCGTTTGCATACAGTGCTGCCGTTTTCTCTCTGTTTTGCTTTTTCTGATGCTCAGAATACAATGATATTTTTCACTAGCTGCAGACAGGTTGTTGGGCAGTTTGGTGTCTTCTCGGCGCTGTCTCTCGCTTCATAGAACAAGGTATGTCACTTCCTGACGCCGACGCAGTGTTCTCTGCAGCTGCATGGAAGGGCCGCTTCAGAAATCAGCAGCTCTTCAGCTTCCCAGGTTTTATTAACTGAGTTTAACCTTTGGTGATTAGTAAGCAGAGACATTAAGAAAATCTGTGGCCCAGCCATTCCTCTTTGCAGTTCCTGAGACTTATCAACCAAACTGCGTACCCTGGCCTGTCTGTATTTCAGTATCTCTCTCATCTTACTGCAGTTTCTGGCTTTTCTGTTGGAGATGGAGACGTGTAAAGGCATCTTTAAGATGGCAATATTTTTGGTTCAAAGAAAGAAAATGCTCTTCAGCTTCTGAATGTAGGTTCTAGGTGCTTTTGTAACACCAGGTCACTAGTTTCGCCTTCCCCTGCCTCCCATATTTGGTAGAATATTCACTGGGATTAATTCTAACAAATTCATAAATTAGTGATGTACTTCACAGGCCTGTGACTGGCTAGAAAAAGTCCTGTAGCAAAAGAAGAAGCAACTGCTTTTTTTCCCTAGTTTCTAACAACTTTTTGAAATATAAATATTTAGGATAGTTACCATTTCCCGACTGTTCAACTAAAATACAGTTGCCAACTAAGCCCCATTTCTCAAGTGTGCCTCCCTTCACCCTTAAATATCCTCTACATTAAAGCAGTATTTAGTGGCTTCCATTTAACAGTATTGGGCTGTTATTGATAACTTTTTATCCAAAGATTAGAAAGACCTTCCTGGTCTTCACCCAGACTCTGCTATGATATGCAGATATGTCATCATCTACTCGCTAATTAGGCTATATCGTAGAAGATAGGGCTACCAGACAGTGGTCTGTAGCCGCAATAATTCATGTGGAGTGCAGGTTCTGTACCGAGTGATGCCAATGCGCAGGCTACGTCTCTTCCTAACCCCTTAATAACGCTGTGGCTGCTCCTGATGATTAGAACTTTTCTGATTAGTTACCAAGCTGCTCTTCGTTTGGTCTTCTGCCTAATTTAAACAATTCATCTTGTCTTTATTCAATACAAGGTTATTTTCTACTGTTAGCTCTTTCATAATATCTTCGTTGCTTATTGATTACAATTCTGAAATAGTTGGGGGCTGAGCGGGTTCTTTTTGATTCAAAGAGCGTTTGATGAATGTATTTGCTGGCACCTGCAGACTCCATCCTTGTTTCCTCCACTCCTTCCATCTTTACTTTAAGGACCCTTCATGACAATCTCAACTCCCCTCGTTACGATGGGTCTTTCCTTCTGCGAGATTAGAGCTTCCTGTCAGGGAAGTCCGATATCTTTCAGCTCAATTGTTGCTTCATCTCCTCTGCTCTCCCAGGGGCCTTGCACGCGCTTTCGGTTCTGCCTTACGTTTTTGATTTCGTGAGCTTCCCTACTATTTACATTCTTCACATATATCCCCTTCATACCATCTGCTACCTTATGTTTTGCTCATCTCTGAAATTTAGTAACCATATTTCATGCAACGTTGTTCTACATTATTTTCTTAAAATGTAATTAAAAGGTTCTGAAAGAACAAAGCAAATTAGAATTCACCCTTTCCGTGTAGACACCTTAACTGATGAGGGAACAACTCAAAAAAGACCTTCAAACGCCTTGACACAAATGAATTTGTAACCGAAATTTTGTACTTTGTTTATGCAAAAGGTGTATTATCAAATCAACTAGGAGAGTTTTATTAGTCAAAAAAATTAAGGCTATTATTTAAGAATGCCATCTTCTCTATAAACTCTTTGTCTTTGGAATTCAGCAATTCTTCTACGTAGTATTTACTTGTGAGTGAGTGTATGGCTGTGCCTTGTTAGATAAAAGCTGCAGTACTAAAACTGTTTTACTGAACTTACCTCCTGACCTACCTTCGGAGGGCACGTCTACAAAGGGATGATACATCAATCTACTTTGATCTAATTACAGCTATTTAACTATACTGAGCACAAATACACTCACCCCACTTTGTTATGCTGATTTAAGGTATTTTCACTGTTAATGGGGTGCACCTTCTCGAAATATTCTGGGCAGTTATCCCATGGAGTGCTGTTCTGCTGTATGGTTTTCTTTCACAGCGTGCTGACAGGGAATTCTCAGGAATTTGTGAATTCTGTGGGTCAACCTGACAAATTACTCTTCCTTTTCTCTTGGCATGTGTTGATTTTTGCCTATGCCACTTCTTTTTCAAAATGCTGCAAAGTTGCATGAAGAAGAAACTGGTAGATCCATTACAATGCGTATTCCTGTGAGGTTGCACAGGTGGAAGGGTTTAGTTCTTCATGGAGCTTTTGCATGGAGGAAATGCACAAAGAGAAGCAGTAAGATGTAATCAACCTGTTACTTCTGTACGGGATTTACCTGGAGCAGTTTGCTTAATGGTGTGCTGTTTCTGGGTGTAGACAGCTAGCGGTGACTGATAGCGCAGGGTACTGGTGCAGAACTGGGGTGGCCAGTAGCGGCAGCCAAACATCAGGATGACAAAATTGCATTCCTAGAAACCAGTGCAGATTGCCGCTGCAGAGGCAGAATACAAAACAAAGACTTTCCATAACATGTAGAAGCCCATTGCCATCTGTGGAAGGGCATAATTTCTGATGACTTCCAACTGAAAACTAACCAATTTTCCATCAGGAATATTGTCATGGGATTATTATTTTTCTAAATGTATATATCTGGAGAAGCTGCTGATCTTCTGTGTCTTCTAATTGAAATATTCCTTTCTCACCAGTATTTTTCTTCCTGTATTTGCTATAATAATAAATATAGCTGTCATAGGGGCATCAGGAGGTCCTTAGATCCCATCCTGACTCCGAGATGAGAGATGCTTATCTGTATCCCATACAGATGTTGGTGTATCCTGTCCTTAAAAAATCTGAAATGCAGGGCATTCTACAACTTCCCAGACTAGTGTTTTTGTTGTTTACACATCACTTTTTTTACTTTACCAGATAATACTGTGTATTAACTCTATTTCCTATTCTACCTTCAGTGGACATGAACATTTGATTGCTGACCTTTACTGTAACAGAATGGAATATTGGTGTTTTGTCCCCTCTCAGTTCTGACATGAGCGCTCTCCTTCTTCTCTTCTCTTCTCTTCTCTTCTCTTCTCTTCTCTTCTCTTCTCTTCTCTTCTCTTCTCTTCTCTTCTCTTCTCTTCTCTTCTCTTCTCTTCTCTTCTCTTCTCTTCTCTTCTCTTCTCTTCTCTTCTCTTCTCTTCTCTTCTCTTCTCTTCTCTTCTCTTCTCTTCTCTTCTCTTCTCTTCTCTTCTCTTCTCTTCTCTTCTCTTCTCTTCTCTTCTCTTGCAAATCCACTATTTCAATTTGTGCTCGGGGGTTAGATTTCTTCAGCCTTCCAGCATTCTTGTTGCTCTCTTTGTGCTCTTTCCCGTTGGTTTGTATCTGGTTTTAATTTTTTTTAATGTGGTACCTGAAAATGGATATAATATTCCAGCTGAGATTTCACCAATACTGACTTAAGCAAGATAATTGTCACGGGCGTCCTACATAAAGCAGCCTTATTAAATATTGCTGTGATGTATCTTTATTGTGTTGACTCAAATTCGGTTTGTGATCCATTATAACCACTGTCATCGTTAGTGTAGTACTGCTGCCCAGCCAGTTACTCCCCTCCTTGTGCATGCTCATGTCTGGATCCTTGGCTACAAAAAACTCTACTGAAAAGTGTCATGCCTGAAAATAAGGAGGAGAAAAAAATGTGAGGAGGTTTTTCTAATGCACTATTCTTGTGAACTCCAAGAGGGTCAGCCTGCCAGTGGAAGAGGAATTGTGAGATAATGTTAATTTTCCGTATTGGATGGAAATTATAATATGTTTTGTCTTATTATTACTCAGAAAGTGTTAATTTCGTAAAAGCTCTAGTGTGAGGTGGAATAGGAATGATTGCTTGCAAATGGGGAAAAACGTAACTGTATTACATGACTCTTAGATTGTCATTTTCTTGCTAAGCTTTTCCACTTTTCCTGCTTCCTTCACAAGATGAGCAGAGTAACTTTGTTAATGTCCATCTTAAAAAATAATAGACATAGTTGCTAGAGTTGCAACGAACCAACACAACATTAAATCTGAAAGGCATTTGAAAAAAAGAGGAAAGCAACAACAGAAAAGTTATGGAATTCTGGTTTTGTCCAAAACATTGATGATATGAAGATACAATTTACGTATGTGAGGTGTCTTCTTGGTCTTTCATGCAGTTATCTGGTCAAAACACTGAAAAAAAGAAAAAAAAAAAAACCCAACAGAACTGAAGATGCTTTTCGGCTCCATGCCCCTGCCTATTCCTGTTTATAGAAACATGAAGAGGTGGCAGATAGAAGGAAGAAGTCTTTGACAGCAAGGAACAAAGGTCTTTGAAATTATGGAAAACATCTCCAGTGGTCAAACAGTTAAGAACAGAAGATCCCAAGAAAGGCAGCCATGGTTTGTTTGCTAAAGAGAAGTATTGCTAAAGCAGGTATGTTTTGTCTGGAGAGATTGAGAGACCCTAAATGGAAAGAACTAGGTGATACTGGTGGTGTTATTTGTGATGGAAACAAAAAGCCATTAGCAAAAACTAGAAATGCGGTGTGAACCTTTTATAGTCTTCTGGGGAGGTGCAATGCTCTGGCTTTTTGGAAGGCTTTGCCCTTAGAAAAGCTCGTTCTGCCAACACTTCTCTGCAGAACTGGAGGACGGTGGCACTGCTGAGGTGACAGTGTGTGTGGAGGCTCCACTACAACAAGGATCACCACTCGGTTCTCCAAGCACTGTCTGATATGGAGAATTTGCTGAGCTTGTGCGTACTCCAGGGCCGGGTCAGCCTACATATTATTCACTCGCTGTATTTCATGCCTCTTTACGCTCCTGTGACCTGGATGAATTTAACAGGGAACTGAGCAGAGTGTTCAGTTTTCCTGTGTGCGGTTCTTACACTTTTCCCCGTCTTAATCCAGTTCTTTGCACTGTGATGCAGTCTCTAATTATAAATCAAATCATACAACCTGCCTCCTCAAACTCCTGTCTCATTCAGTGAATGTTTTTTTCAGATATTTCTTTTATCCTTGTTATTTGATGTTTGCTTTCATATTTTATTTATTGCATATAATTCAAGTGCTGCGGTAAATACAGAATTACTAATTGTAATGGATTTTCGTTACGCTTTCCACTATAGTATCTGAATAGTTTTTAACCACCATAAATATACCTTCATGATATTGCAAAGAGATTTTCTGCTCATTTCACTGATGCAAAGCGAGGAAATTAATGGCAAAGCTAGCAAAGTTCTCCACCGTATGTTCCACAGTGACAATAAACAAGTTTCCAACTTGCCCTGGTAAACTAATTGTAAGTATCTTCTCCATTAATCGTCCACCATGTTGCAGGTGAGCTTTTGAAGGGGGCTGCAGGTACTGGTTAGCCTCTCTGGGGCACGAGGAGCCTCCCTTACCTGCCTTACGCTGGGCTTTTGGGGCTATCGTATCTCATTTTGGCCCTACGAACATCAAGCTCCAGCATAAAAACAGTTAGTCCCTTTGAGTCTGGTAGCCCCACTAGAAGGTTGTTTTTAAATCTAATTTTTCTAACAATAAGACATTTTATTCCAGCTATCATCTTGAATGTACTCAGGCCTTTATATATATTTAGTGCCAACGCGACCTGGTAGTTTATATACCTGTGTTCAAGCCATAATCTGTGTATACGAACTAACCCTATCCTATCTTATTTCGGCCTTTCTTTTGATGAAGTTAGATGAAATAAAACTTCAGTCTTTTCTCATGATAGATTCTTTGCTCTTATAACCACCCTGGGAAGCCTTTTCTCTCACTATTGTAGTTTTCACGTATCATTCTTGAATATAAACCATACCCCAAATTCTGCAAGAGAGCTGTTGCCATAACATCTGGATTTGCCTTACTTGATCTTTAGATCACATTTGTCATCTTTGTTTTTGTGATGTTTCATCATTTCTGTGACTAAATAATGCTTCTGAGTCTTTATCCTTCTCTATTAACCATGATGAATTCCCAGTTTACAAGAATTTTGGCTGGTAGTCCCTGTGTGAACCGCCTTGTGCTTTGCATTAATCTTATTACTGCATTCCACCAGTCCATTCCTTGGGATTCCTGTGCTGTTCCGGAACCTCATCCAGTTCTTCATTTAGGATATTCCAGTCTTCTGTATTGATGCCTTTTAATTTTGTCAGTAACTAGCTATATTGACACTCTTTCAATTCCTTGCGCTAATGTCACTTAAAAGCAATAAATAGCACCAGTTCTGAGACAAATGCTGCAGGAGCTTTTGAAGCGCTCACTTTCTAGCCCCAAAGTTCCCATTTTAACACAATTCAGCACAGGGTGTTTAGTCATTTTTTACCCACAAAACTTTTCTTGTGCTAATCTTCACATTTTCCAGTTGAACTTGTATTTTCATATGTGGCACCAGATCAAATGCTTTACTGAATTTTATGTGGGTGAGATCAACCGTGTTTTCCTTTACCAAGAAAAATCTGCTTTCTTATCAAAGAAAGAGATCAGATCTGTCTGGCATGATTGCCTTTGTTGAATCTATGTTGCATTTTATCTGTTTATTTTCCTCCACATCTTTTCTCTTTCCAAGGGACAAATAACTTAAGTTTTACATCTCACTGAGGTCAGGCTAATTAGCCTCTGGCTGTCTGGACATTACTTTCCAAGCCTTTGGCTTGATTTGGGGGTTTGGGTTTTTTTTTTTCCTTTCTCCCCATAGTAGGATGTAAATTCTAGATTATTTTGTACCCCTAGAGGTGGTAGAAAAAAAATTCATTCATTTGTATCACCACTCAACTTCAGTGCTTCATTTTTTGTTTGTTGGTGGTTTCTTTGGGTGTTTTTTTGTTTGTTTGGGTTTGTTTTGGTTTTGGTTTTTTTTTTTTTTTTTTTTTTTTTGTATTTTTAAAGTAAGATGCTATATCGTGGCTATTGATACAGGAAAAGGTAATGAATTTTGAAGTCTTGCAAAGTCCTTTAAAAAAAACAATAATGAGAAGCTTCTTAACTAATGATGGCTGAATGCAGGACTCCATAATCCTGTTGATAACTACCAGTGGATCATTATAGCCCTTGGCAACTTCTGTCACTGATTCCTAAAAGTTCTGTTCCTTGTGCTGCTTTGGCGTTATTTATTGTTATCATTCCTGTGTTTAAACAGAAAGTGAAGTGTGCTGCCTGCTCTGCACATATGTGTAAGGTGGTCCTTAAGAACATACAGTCTAAGAATAGACAAAATAAGTAAACCAATACAATAGGAAGGTCATGCATCTGCAGGGTCAGGATTGCATGGGGAAGGCTGCAGTGCTCTCAGCGATTGGGTGAACTTGTGCCACTGGAAAACCTAGGTCATTAACTATGTTTCCTGAAGGTAGGAAAAAATAATGTTTTTAAATACTTTGTTTCATGATGTGTGTAGTTACGCCCTTTACCAATACATACAATGAATATGAATCTTTCTGAGCACATTTCACTCAGGTACCTAATTATAAAGATAGGAATGTAAGCAACACCCATTAAATGTTTGGATTTGAGGGGAGTGGTTTTTGTTGTTGTTTTGGGGTTCTTTTGTCAGATAAACTCAATATTTTCACAAAGATTTGAAAACTATGTCTTTTTGTGATTCTTCAGTATGTCTGGAGCTCAGGATTCTGTTTTACAGAGAAAGTGAACAGTTCTGACCAATGCCTTTGTTTTAGTGAAAGTGCATGTGATAGTATCAGCCTTTATACATAAGTAATATTGCTAAGGGGTGGCTGTGGGCCTCTTTAAGGCCAGAGATAACTGTTAGATAAAAATGACCTTGTTTCACAGTTCCAGTACTGAATTCTAAAAGTTGTAGCGAAGCTGGTCTTAATGCGCTTAAATTTTTGTTTCTAATGCAAGTAAATTTCACTGAGGCACATACTTGTTAAGAATCTTACGCCATGGACATTTGAGCAAGATTACAGGATGGAGGCCCTAAAAGCAGAAAATCGGTCACATCCCTGCACGCAGACTTCTGTGCGCGTGTAAAGTCCTAAAGCTCCCCATGTGGGTTAGATTACAGAATTAAGATTTTGAAATACACATTTATGGGTGACTGTTGAAAGGTAGATAAGCAGAATTTCTGTCCAACCCTTTCATGGTCAAATGTTTCAAAGCTGGTCAACACCTTGTTTATGGTTTATGTGGAATATTGCAATTGTTTTCTTGTGTTAAATTTTCTAGCAGTTACTTGTGTCTGCCTTTGTACATCTGAAATGAAGGGACATTACTAAGTGTTCTCCCCATAGCATGAATATTTAATAGTTTGTGTGTTCTTTCTCTGTATTGTGTGTGTGCCTATATAATATCAACAGAATCCCTTAAAATCAATTTTTGCAAGAGATTTTCAAAGGATATAATATGATTGAGTCACAGTGCTGAGTAAACTGAGCTATTGTAGAATTTCACCTAAAATACTAGAATGAATTTGCCAAATGGTGGTATTTTAGAAATAAGCATGGAGTCAGCTAACTTCCCCTAGAGATTTTATTTCAGTGCAGTCTGAGTTCCCAGTTCTGATGAACCGGTGTCTTTTAGACTAAATCAAAAAATCCTTTGGCCCTTTCCAAAAGAAGATTTTCTTTGTTTTATCAGAGGTACAAATACTCTTTTTTGAGGTAGGAGCTGGTATGAGTATTCTGGGTGGATCCTGCAAAGTGCTGAATACATGGTTAACTTTAAGGGAGTATATGCTTAAAATCACCGGGACTGCTGATGTTTAAAATTACGCATATACTTAAGTACTCTGATGGCCTGAGGCCAGTGGCTTTTGCATCTTCTAGCTCTGAGCCCTAAGGAGACTACCGTGAACGGCTGCAGCTGAATTTTTGTTTCCCATTTTAAATATGCGGTTTAAAGCACGACTCCTGACAGCTGTTTAAGTAAAAATACTTAATTTAGATGTGAGGAATGTGATACGCAGAGTCGATACGCCTGGTTTCTTTCTGTCTCTGCTGGCATCCGAGCTCGCTCCTCTCCAGCCTTAGTGCAGGGCTTGCAGTTTTCCGCGGTGCTCCATTCCCTGCAGTGTCCTCTTCCAGCTTTTCCATCTGCTTCATTCTGTTTGGAAAATGGCAATGTAGAATGTGTTTGGTGTAACCTTAATCCTGAGCAGCATCTGGGCTCCGTTTAAAAAAAAAAAAAAAAAAAAAGCAGCATCTACTGCAGGCAAGGTTTCTGTATATGTTTCCCTGCTTTAGTAAAACAAAGTTGGGGGGGAGGATAGAGCAACCAAAAATAACCACAGCAAAATAATATTTATTTTTATGTATTTTAATGGCCATATTCATTAATATGTAGGTTTTAATGTGTTTTAATGTGTTTTCCTGCATACATGGGCAAACCGTGGTGTTTGTACTTTTCGCCTCACCTCTGTCCTGGTGGGTGTCGTGTCAGGGGTAAACCGGATTTGCACCATTTTAGAAAAGGAGAGAAAGGAGGGAGAGGGGACTGTATTGAAATCTTATTTTTAACAGCCACGCTATTAATTCCTCACAAATATATAAAAGTTAATGCCACCATAAAAAAAGAAAATATGACGAACTGAAAGTCCTGTGCCGTGCCTTATGCCATTTCCCTATTAAACTTTTACAGGCCTTTTAGAGCTCCCCGATGGTGAGGCGATTTTATTAAATACTCCAGCAGAAAGTCATGAAGGTGCAATTGTGGCGACCCAGCCGTGACTACTGATGCTCCCTCCTCGCCAGCCATCCCGCCCCGATGCCACCAGCCGGAAGCCGCCGGTCAGGTCGGTGAAGCCCGGTGGCGGCGGGGGGGGGGGGAAGGGAGGGCGGGGGAGAATCCTCCTGCCAACCCCCGCCGGTCCTGGGATATTTTCAGAGCTTTTGGGCACCCGGGAGCCTTTGAAAATCTGGCGCTAGATGTCCCCAGCACCTGGGGACCGCGCAGATGACTCTCTAATTGCGCACCCCGCCGAGGATCATTGTGTTTGGCCACACGTTAAAACAGCCGCTTCAGAGCCAGTTCCGATCGCTGGGGTGTGACTCCTCATTACAAAGCCCAGAATAACGCTTTTCAGCCAATTGCGCTTCCCTGAGGGGTGTCCCGTCCCCCCCCTCTTTTCCCTTCCCATTTATTTTTCTTGATGTTTGATTTTCCCGGAGCCGGCGGGACCCCGCCGCATCTCCCTGCTCGGGGCTGCTGAACTCCGCTCCCCGAGCAGCCACAGAGGTCGCTTCTGAGCAGCACGAAAAAGGTTTTATTTATTTATTTTATTATTTCCCCCACACACTTTCAGTCCCTCATGGCCGGAGTGGAAAAGCACGTTTAAATCCTACACTGGGATTTCCCACGTGGTGTCCCGTTGAGCTGCTGTCACAGCCATGCCGCACACTCCCTTGGCAGAGGGCGAAGGCGCTTCCCTCCCGCCTCTCCTCAGCACCCAGAAGGTGATTAACTTTTTTTTTTTTTTAAATCAAGCGGTATTTTCAGGACACCCAACTAAACCCCAAACTTGTGCGAAAAACCTTGCTCTCATTACCAGCAGGCTCTTTGCTTTTGGAATCCACCCCCAAGTACACAATTAAAGAGAGGATTAAAGTTCTACTCCACCTTCCGTGAATGACTGTTTTTAAGTGATTTTTGACAGCGATTTGAGGGTTAATTCAGCCAAGGTTATAGCGTTTTGCATTCTGGGTCTGTATACAGGCAAAGAGCATGTGTGGTTTTGGTGTGAATTAGCAGTGTCTACCAGGAGGCAAAACCAATTGTTTATGTGAATATAGAATATATTGGATATGGGTATAAGCATTAAACCTAGGGGATGGGGGGCTTCTTTTAAGTTGTCTTCACCCGAATCAGAGATCATGGTCATAATGCGCAGTGTTTCGACACATTTTTGGAGAGAAAGGAAAACAGAGGGGAGTACCCAAACTTGCATCTGGTCTTCAGACCTTGCTGTAATTTCGAAGGGAATCTGTCCCCTACCTTTAATTATTTAGTTTAAACAGCGCTAGAGCATGCCTCGTCTTTAAGGCCTTTTTCCCGATGACTCTAGGAGGCACCCTTCATCGAGCAAGAAGATAAAAATCTTGGCAAAAAGAGCACCGAAGGATGTGAACCCCTCGGAAAATTCCACTTCCTGCCCAGCAACGCCTGTCCTCGGGTCTCTCCGTCATTCCCATGCCCTTAACGAGGGAATTTCTGCCTGTGGCTCCCACACCAACTTCCTAAATAAACGAAATAAAGTCTGTGCTGCGGAGAACACCCGAGCTCACTGCTTCGGCGGTTAATCTCAGCTCAGCATGCTCTCTCTCTCTCTCTCTCCTCTCTTCCTACTTCCCTCCATTTTATTCCTCCGCTGTTGTTTTTTTTTTCCCCCTCTCTTCGGCAGATTCCAACTCTCCCTCCTCTCCCCCTGAACTTGCCGGGAACAAAAGGCTCCGTTCCCGATCCAGCCCGCAGTTGCCGTGAGAAACTTCCCTGCGAGCGCTGCCCGTCGCTCCTCTCTCCTCCCTCCCTCCCTCCCTGCCTGGGGAAAATGGCAGTGCTGTATTAAAAAAAAAAGGGGGGGGGAAAAACCTCCTTTTTCGACTCCTGCCTCTGCCCCAGCAACCCCCTCCCCGCTCCAGTCGTGACGCTTGAACTCAAACTTCTCTAAAGATACACTTTAGGAGGGCAGAATTTCACGGGAGGGCATGTTTTGTGGTGGTTTCTTTATTTTTTTTTTTATACTCCGCTGAAAAGAGCAGCCGAGGGTGGGAGAAAGGCAGGCACAGCTCGCTGGGAGCTGCTGGTTCCAGCTCCCCACACTGCCGCTTCCCAAGTACTTGAAACACAAGAATAGTTTTGTGGGAAAATCTTCAGTGGGAAAATCCAGGCCCAGAGTTGAGGTTTTTCTCTTTTTGCAGCTTTAAAAGCCTTTTTTTTCCCCTATATTTTTAATTTTTTAACTCTTGCGAGTGGGGTTCGCAGTGTAACACAGTTACTCTTTGAGCCCACCCGACGGGTCCCAAATCTGGTGGGATTCAGTAGGAAATTAGACGGTTGGCTCCCGATCCAGTGCAGGGGTTTTTAGAAACTCCGGTCCGCGTTTTGTTTGATTTTTTCGCCTTTTTTTTTTTTTTTTTTAAGTAGATTTACTCTTCCTCCTCCGAGCGCTCAGCACCCAGAGCTGGTGTTTGAGGGCGGCCGGGAGCCCTGCGTGCACGCCCGCCTGTAGAAAATAAATGCGGTCTAGCTCTTTCCCTGCACTTTATTCTTATTTTCCTCCCCGAGCCGCCCCCTTTTCCCAACATCTCCCGGTTTTCTCTGGAATTATTAAATTCCAGCTCCAGCAATTTTTTTTTTCCCCCCTCGATGGGTGAGAGCTGCTCTCCTCGCTTAGCCCCGAATCCGCGCACATGTGCCCCAAAACTCCTTCCTTGTCCCACTCTGACCACGCCGGGGGTGGCAGCAGCCCCGAACCCCGCGGGGCGGGGGGGGAGGGCGCTCCCCATCCCTTCCTAACTCCGCTTCGCCTTTTACTCCTCCTAGCGAGGGCTGCTAAAATCATGCATTTCCTTGAGTCCCACTCTCCTCCCTGAATATGCATCCAAAGTTTTGCAGCTCAGATGCGACCGGCAACCTGGAGCAGGGGCTCCCTCCCTTCCCGGGGTGGGTGACCTTTGGTGGGAAGCAGGAAAATCCCCTGCACAACCCGCTCCTGCCTTGGAGCTGTGCTGCTGCTGCTGCCTTCAGCCAAGGGACAGAGTTCCCTCCTGCTCAAACTCCAGCCCCTCTGCCATCGTGCCAGCGCTGGAGAGGCAGATTATACAATATCTTGACATTATTAATTTTTTTTTTTAAAGAGGATAAATAAGCATTGTCTCGCACAATGCCCAGCACATTAGCTGCTCGCAGCAAACAATTCAAAAAATACTAATCTTAGCGGTTATGAAGCTGCAAGTAGAGCGCTTAACTAGATATGACAGTGGCTAAAATGGGGCTGGGAAAATATAAACCTTTTTAGAGGAAATGCAATTTTCTTTAGCAAAACTACTCTCAGATAAGCGGAGGTACAGGAGATAACCTTTCCTTACTCCATCCCATATTTTGCAGCGTGCTCCATGAATTATAATAGATGGGTCTCTTGTTCTTGGGTCCAGTCTGCATATCTCAGCATACTGCGCCTCTCAGTAAAATGGAAAAGCATCCTTCTTCACCCAACTATACTAATCGCTTCTCAGCTCGTTTCATTCCAGCTTAGTTGCGCTAGTTAATACTTTGTTGCAGAAACTCTACCCAATTCCCGCAGCAATAATCCAGTCCATGTTTGTAGCAAGTTGAAAGGCTGGGGATAATGATAACTTGTGTGTGTGCGAGAGCGTGCGGGAACGCGGCTGACTTTAGTCCGGTTTCCATGTCAACGATTCAGTCCATATTTGCCATCACACAGTTGGCAGAGCCTTTTTTTTTTTTTTAATTTTCAGGGGAGGGGGGGGACGACACATGCTACTCCTGTTTCTAGTACTCTAATCTAGACCAGGTTTCCTAAAGTGCCTGAGCGCTGGGTTAAATGGCATGGCCACCTTCATGAAGGAGACTTCCACTCAGGAGGAGCCAGCCTAGTGGTGGTGGCCTGCAGTGCCATGTGAGAGCTGGTCCCCCAGCCTATCTGAGCAGGCAGGGGCTGAGCCTGTGGTGGAGGAAAGCATGCTCAGCACTTAGGGAGATGGGGGGGGGGGGGGCGGGAAGAGAGGACGGCCACATGCGACTTATCGGGGATGGCTCGGGCTGAGAAACGTTGATGTGCTGCAATGAAAAGTCTCCTCCGGTTCCGCGGAGCTGGAGAGATGGTCGTTATCACATGGGATGAGGTGACTGGCGGGAGGATTTTCAGCTATTAGGTGGAAATGTTAAGAACTGTACTGTCATCTGCTTCCCAAATCCCATCGCTGGAATTTCATTGGATGCCTTAGTATTTAGTAAAGTGCCAGGCCTTCATTGATGAGGCATATTCCAAAATCTGCTTCAGCTTTCACAAACATTTGGTAAAGTGAGTGTCTCCTTATTGCGTGGGTGGCTGGGGAATCCAGTCTGCTTTTCACATTACAGTCAACACCAGGTTTCATAGTCTGCCATAGCGCTCTTTGAAGAAGATTCCAAAAGACTGACACACGTAGAGAGGTTGCGAGTGTGGAGTCTTTATCTGGATGCACCTGAGCATCGGGAATTGCAGTCGTTAAACTTTTGGTGGTGCTCAGTTGGATGGCAGGGCTTTGCTTCCTCAAGTAGACTTTAGCTTTGGAGTTGGGGAGATGGTTGCTCGAGACGGTTCTGGGATTAAGTGGCAGAATTCTCTCCAGTTTGTTATTGTTTTTTTTTTAAGTTTAGTGTAAATGAAACAGATGAAGAAGAGTATTTTGGTGTTGTGGCGCACTGTAGCCCACCACAGAGATTAGTAAAGCCCCAGGGCCTCACTTGTGAGACTCTAGCCTGATGTCTTGCAGGAGTTTCTCCCTCTGCCGCTTTGTCTTTCTAGAGCCTGGGGTTTGATCAAATAACAGAGGCTCCTCTGAAGAGAGCATGTAGAACAACTTTTTGTTCTAGCGTGTTCCACAGTTTCCAGACTCTTCTGAAGAATATCTTGGCAGTTTTGGTGCTCTGTGGCCCACACAGATATCAGTAAAGCCACAGAGCCTCCGGCGTGAGAGTCTAGCACCGTACCAGGGCTCCAGCCTTCATGAAGGCCTTTGAGTACTATCACAATACCAATGTCATCATTTATTACCCTTTTCTTTCCAGTAGTTTATTTACAGCTGTGGAGGAAGACCGACTGACCAATTTGCTGAGATGGAATCTGCTCCACGTTGCACAGTCAACTGTAAAGACTGTAAAATGGCAAAGCTGTCTTTGTTCGGGAGCCTGCAGGGCAGTTTATTGCTCTAGAATACATTTAAAATTTTGCTATTTATTGCTCTGTCCCGCCTCCCCTCCCACTTTCCAGCTTTGGAATAAACCCCTTTGTTCCGCCACCTGCATTCTAGATGATAAATAGTTTATATTATAAGTTTTATAATGAGTGTGAGGGTTGAGTTGACAGCAGTAGACACCGAAATCCTCAATTCATCCATAACAGGCATGCAGCGCTGGCAGTGATTCAGGCCTTCTGCGCGTTGCCTTGCCTCTTGCGCTGGACTCAAGTTTCCCCACTGTCATCAGTGTTGTTAAAATGGGATTTCTTGCGGTGTGTCCCGCTGATCGCCAGGCTCGGGCCGAGCCCTGGGCTTTGTTCACTGTACAGCTGGTAATTGGGGTTCCTTCTGCCCCATTCTAAAATGGCAACCTCACACCTCAGAAACATCTTTTGAGTTGAAAACCCATTGCTTTCGGATGTTTTCTCTCTCCTTAAAGTTGCATTTACTTAAACTTCACTTTCCCAAATATTCCAGGGGAGGTCCCAGTACATGGGACCCAGATCTAAACCATACCATGGTTGCCATGTTTAATAGGCAACTGTGTCCTAATTTCTGAGAGCTTGGGTTTTATAATCTGAATAACTCTTCTTTTTGTATCTTCCACCGTCTGCTGCAGACCCGTACCATATGAAGTGACATCCGCAGCTACAGAACCTGCCGGCACAGGACGGGCCTTGTCCGGGACGGAGTTCCAGGTACGTTTCTCTCCTCCCTTTTCCTGCTCTGGGAAAGGCCGTGGGGATGGAGGAGGTGGGAATGTCTGAACCGGTTGTGGAAGAGCATGGCCTAATTCCCTGTTCACCTCTTGACAGTCCGGGGAGCTTCAGCACTGCGTTACCCTTTTGCGATTGCCGGAGCATCCCGTCCCATTGCTCAACGTGTTGTGTCTAGACACGTCCAGGTGGTTTTGGTTCTCCCCATCCAGCCGCCCTGAGGGAGCTCCTGGTCCCGTGCCCGCTGCCCTCGCCTTGGCAGGAGGGGGAGCCGGACTTTCTTGGATGTCCCTGCGTGCGGCGATGGTCCTGGCGATCCGCCAAGGCCTTTTCCAGAGGGACACCACCGGCGGAGAGGAAGTGACAACCGCTAAGAGTTTTTGCACGGGCTAATTCTAAATGGAATTTCTAGGGACAAAGAAGAGGCGCTTCCTCAACCCACGAGCCGAAACCCAGCGGCCGGCGAGGCGGCCCCGCGCCCTGCCCGCTCTCCCGGAGGACTCCGGCTGCAGGACGTCGCCTGGGAAGTGCCCCGGCACGGTAAGGGTGGCCGCCGTCCCCCCCGCCCCGCCAGCTCCCTCCCCACCCCCCAACCCCGCCGCTCTCTCGGCTTCCCAGCCCCGCGCCCCGCCGATCCGCTGCGGGTTTTGCGTGCGGCAGCCTCCGCCGCGCCGAGCCGCCAGCGGCCGGGGCCGGCCCCGCTCCTCCTTTGTGACGGGGGGGAAGGCTCCCGTCCGGGCCGCCCTCCGCTCCGCTCCGGGTTTGGCAGGCGGCCGCGGCGCTGGGTAAAATGGCAGTGCTGAGCCTCGTGTCGGAGTGAGCCCCACTCGGCGGACCAGAGTCGGGAGCTGCCGCTCGGCTCAGCCCAGCCCGGCCCCGCTCCGGGGGACGGCGCCCGCCCGCCCGCCGTGTCCCCCCCCCCTTCCCTCCCTCCCACCTCTCCCGCACCGGGAGCCCCGTCCCGGGTTCCCCCCCCCCCCCCCCGCCCCCCTCCTCCTCCTTCCCCCCCACTCCCTCCTCCTCCCCCTTTCTCCGCCGGCTGCAACCGAGGAGGTACAGCGGGGCCAGGCCCCGGGAAGCCCAGCCCAGCGGAGCCCTCCCCGCCTCGCCAAACCAGGCCGGGGGGGAATGAGCCCCCGCTGCCCTGAAGAGCCCGCCGCCGCCTGAGCGGGGAGCAGCAGAGCAGCGAGGCCTCACGCCGGCCGGCCAGGCAGGGAGCAGCTCGGGGGGGGGGGGGGGGGGACCGGTCCGGGGGGGGTGGCTGGGTGGGGAGGGGGGGGGGATCATGGCTGCTCAGGTCGCCCCCGCCGCCGCCAGCAGCCTGGGCGCCCCGGCTCCATCCGAGCTGAAGAAAGCGGAGGCGCAGCAGCGGGATTGTCCCCCGGAGGAGGCGGGGGGTGAGGCGGCAGCGGCGGAGCGCGGCGGCGAGAAGCAGGCGGAGAGCGAGGGCCCCACGGGGAAGGAGCTGCAGGACGGGGCCGAGAGCAACGGAGGGGGCGCAGGGGCCGAGTCCGACCTGAAGAGCTCGAACGGGAACCCGGGCCCCAGGCCCGCCGCTGCCGCCGCCACCCTGAACAATAACCTCCCGGAGCCGCCCGGTGGCGGCGGCGGCAGCAGCGACGGGGTGGGGGCGCCGCAGCAGCAGCAGCCGCCGCAGCAGCCTCCCCCTTCCCACCCGGCCGCCTTGCCCCCGCCAGCCTACGGCTTCGGGCAGCCCTACGGCCGGGGAGCCCAGGCCGCTGCGGCCGCCGCCGCCGCGGCCGCCGCCGCCGCTGCCTTCCACCAACATGGCGGACAACAAAGCCCTGGCATGGCAGCGCTGCAGAGCGGGGGCCTGGAGCAGTCCTACCCGGGGCCGGCGGGAGCCCCCGCGGGGCCGCCCCCTCCCCAGAACTCGCACGGCGGCGCCGAGCACGGCTTCCCCAACCACCAGTACAACTCCTACTACGCGGCCGGCGCCGGTCGCAGCGCCGGTTCCTACCCGCCTCCCCCCCAGGCCTACGCCCTGAGCTCCCCCCGGGGCAGCGGGCAGAGCTCCGCTCCGCCGGCCGCCGGCGCCAAGTCCCCCGCCGTCGCCGCCTTCCAGCAGCAGCGCTTCGGGGTCATGGGGCCTTCGGCCGCCGGCGGCGCAGGAGGAGGGGGCGCCACCCCGCAGCCCACCGCCACCCCCACCCTCAACCAGCTCCTCACCTCCCCCAGCTCCGCCCGCGGCTACCAAGGGTACCCCGGGGGCGACTATAGCGGCGGGCCGCAGGACGGGGGAGCCGCCGCCAAGGGGCCGGCCGCAGCGGAGATGGTCTCGCAGTACGGCGGGGGCAACAGTCAGGGCTGGGCCGCGGCGGCCGGCGGGGCCCCGCCGAGGAGCCACCATGCGCCCATGAGCCCCGGGAGCAGCGGCGGCGGAGGACAGTCCCTCGGCAGGAGCCAGCAGGTAACGCCGGGGCGGCGGCGGGGGAGGTGGGGGGGGGACGGGACGGGACCGGGACCGGGGTGGGGGGGACGGTGAGGGGCGCGGGGGGGGGGGGGGGGACGGCGCCTCTCCCGCGGGTTCCCCCCGCCGGGCCGGCGGTGCCGGGGAGCTGCCATTGTCTGTGCCTGCTCGCTCGCTCTAAAATGGCTGCCTCGCCGCCTTCCCTTCCTCCCTCCCCAGGCCTTTGTGCGAGGCTCCCGGCGAACGGTCGCGGCCGTCCCGGCCCGTTCCGGGGTTGGGGTGTGTGTGTGTGGGCTCCGGCGGGGGAAGCGGGCCGGTCTCCCCCGGCGGAGGGCGGCGAGGGGAGGCCGGGCCTGGGGGCTGCGGGCGGGCCCGCCTGGGCCGACGCGTGGCCCGGCCGCCATCCGCCGCCCCGGTCCCCGCCGCCCGGCTTCTTCCCCCCCACCTCCGCCTCCCCGGTGTGTGTGGGGGTCCGCACCCCTCGTCGGGGCCCGTCGGGGTCCGCCCGGGGCGGCGGCGGGGTTGGCCGGGGCGGGCGGGTGGGGGCCATCTTCCCCGCGGGGCCGGTGGGCCGGGGCCTGCGGCGGGGAGCGGCGGCGAGGAGCCGGGCGATGGGAGCAGCGAGTGCGGATCGCTTTGGTTTGGGATTTGAATTATGGAGGTAAAATCCTTCTGTCAAAGCCAGGAGACAGTTGGTCTTAGGTTGACATCCTATCTGTGATCTGATTGGCTCCCCATCTCCTGCTCTTGGCCATTTATAATTGCCTCTGATGTAATGGTACAACAATCCTGATGAGCTCATAAACTTTTACACTCGGTTTTCTTCTTTTTTTTTCTTTTTTTTTTTTTTTTTTTTTTTTTTTTTAAAATCCTCCTAGCCCTCGGGACCCCACTGCCCCCGTGTGTGTGTGTGTCCCCTCATCGGAACCGTCTGTGACCTTGGGGTGGTTTTGGTGGCAGCTCCCCCCCCCCCGTCTCCCGGGGAGGGGGGGGACGACACCGAGCCCCCAGACAGCCTGCCCCTGCTCGCATTGTGCCTGGAACAAAAGGGAAGGCGATGGCATTTTGTTTGTACCTTGGGTTTATTTTGCTTGGTGATGTTTTATGCAGGCTGGAAATAAGAGTCTGTGTTGTCAGAACAGTGGCCGGGCCGCTCTGCACAATGGGCTTGCTGTTTATTTTGGTTATGTGACTTTCCCTTTGGTATAAATGATTTCTTTGATGGATCTGAGGATGCGTTTGTTCCTGGCTAATTTTGGCCCTTTTCAAAACTGGGGCTGTTTGGATTCTTTATTAGATGGAGAATGTGGGGGGTTTCTGGGGTGTGTTACAGCCTCAAAAGGGAAAAAAAAACCCAACCCCAACAACAAAACTAATCAATCACAAACTTGTGGCTGAAGCACTGAAAATGATGAATTATCAATTTACGTTGAATAAAGCTTTAATATAGGACAGGCCTGAGCCTTTGGGTTTATGTCTTGGGGCGCATTTTGACTTACTTTGAGTAAGCACTGATGTGTCTCCTTCCCCCCATCAATAAAGGGACTTACAACAGACAGTCGGATGCTGCTGGTGGTCAGGCTCAGCAGTGTCACAACTCTTTGCTTCCCGGAGGAGCGCAAATAGGAAAAACGAGCCTGAGAATTATGTTTATTGTTGTGTGTGTAGAATTACCTGTTTGCTGGAAATAGGGATGGCCAGAAAACGTGCGGAGAGCAGTACAGGGTATGCATCAGATATTTTAGGTACAGGGAAAAGAGGTGCAGGTGTTTAATATTTGGAAACCTTGATGAAAACCAGGTTACTTTCTGTTTTTAGACATGCATCTCCGAGGCCTGACTTCCCTTTTCCTTCTCTGTACTTTGCTCTAACTTCGGGCCGCAGGCGTTTGATACGGCGTAGTGTGACATGCAGCCTCCAGAGTTTCCCTTCTCGCTCAGTACTCCTCTTGTGTCGATCTGAAAACTGCTTAATTTTTGTTCCGTGATTACTGAAGGCGATGTCCCCTTTGGTGTCTCGAATTACTTAATTGTCTTTTCTGTCAGATTGAAGTAGCGCTCTCTAAGAGAGCAGATCTTATCTCTGCTGTGGGCATCAAACTGTCCAGCGGTAACTGGTAGCGAGTATTCGATTATCCTCAGTGAAGATTTCAGCTCCTCGGGAATACGATTATGTATACTGGCAAGACATTCAGACAAATGTCACGAACGCGAGGGTGTTTACCTGAAGGTACTTTTTGTATCCTGAAAAATTTCAGTTTAGATAAAAAGTGTGCTAAAATACAGTGTCAGATAGAACTTTTCAAGCAGGTGTTTTACTGCTATCCAGCGAAAGTGTACTTCTGTCAGTATTCTGTTAGGAATTTGTAAAAGAAGTTTATTTGGTCTTGGAAAATGAATTTGACGTGATTTCATGGGCTGCTGTGTCAAAAATATCTGAGTAACTAGTCCCATCAACTGGGATTATTAATGAATAGTTGTTCTGAGAATTAGTTGAACTTCAGGTAGTATAAATAGTGCATATAAAAAGTAAAACAACAACTCCCCCAAAATCCTTTTTGTGCCAAGGATATTGGATTCAAACTGACAATTCCTTTTTTATTTTTTTTTCCTACTGGAAAAAGAAAAGAACAGACTTATCTAGCATGATGAAAAAAGCTTCCACATGTCATCTGTGCGGCCCACAAGAAATGGTTGATTAATAATAATGCTCCAGTCCTAAATTACAGCCTCCTTTTGCTGTGTACTCTGTTAAGTTCCCTAGATTGGAAGAATTTAAAGCTTTGTGTTTCTTCTTTGTCTTGTACAGTGATGAGCAGAGTGGGTACTTACCACCTAACTTCTGAGAAACTCTGGGAGAGCGAGAGGAGAATGTAATTCATCTGACCAAAGGCTAGCAAGAGAAGCAGCTCTTGGTGCGGGCTGGAGAAGATGGCATGGGAAGAGCGTGGGGTTCCTCCGCTCGGGAATCCTTGGGATAGCAAACCTGAGGTTCTGGGGACGGGAAGCAGGATGATGCAGAAAAGAGAAGTGCCTTTAATTCTCCACGCTTTTTAGGATGTATGAATGATGCCGGAGTTTCATCACATGGCTCATCAAGAAAGGCAAAGTAATTTCTGGCGTGAAAGTTGTTTGAGTGGAATATTTCCTGTAACGAGATGAGTGTTGTAGTCACTTGTGCAGAGGTGGGCTCCAGTCTGTGGCCCTCATGGACACCTTCGCTCGCTGGCCGGTCCCAGGACGCTGGGGCTGTGAAGGCAGACATGCTCCATGCCTTTCGGGGCTGTGATAGACGACTTTGTGTTTCTTTTTCTTCTGATGACCTTTCTAGCTGGGAAATGCGGAGTAGGATCAAGAGATCAGAATGTCTGTTTTACAGTGTGTGGGATGAGAAATCTGTGGTGTGTTTTTTTTTTTTTTTTTTCTGTGGGAATGACTTGTAAGAAACCAGGCCAGGGATCTTAGTTTTCAATTTTTCCAGCTCTATCATGTATTTGTTTCCACCCCCCTTCCCCTCAGAGTGTGTAGCAGTTCTTAATAATACGCTGGCTTTCCCAGTGCCTTGGGACTTAAAGGAAAGTGCTTAAGAGAAAGGACTTCCCTCCCTTTAATAGATGGGCATTTCTCGTGGTACGCATTTTTGCTACAGCAAATGACATCTCCTGTAACGGGAGATGTCTTTGGATCGCATTAAACGTTGATGTGTTGGATAACCTCCCCATAGCCGCATGGACATCTCCAGGCCTCTGTTGTAAGTTCAATGAAGGCAGTTTAAAAATCGTATGTTAATTTAAAAAAAATGCTTTTGGGCCTGTTGCCATACAATAGCTATTTTTTGTTGACTTAGATCTCAACTTTAGTAGCAAGTGAGGCATGAAAAATGTTGTTGAAAATATGTTTTTTAAACTAAATTGGCACCAAATGGATCTGTGCTGCCAATGAGCTGTGATATCTTGGAATCGGAAATTGAGACCTGGCTCCCGTTGGCTTGTGTCGCGGGGTTTCTCCTTGCTTAGCATTGTAATGTTAGGAGCCCTTGCATTGCTCGTGAGGTGTAGGATGCGCTAGATCTTTCCAACAAAAAGGAGAGTGGTACATCTTCTTTTTCTGGGGTAGGGTTGGCCTCTGAATGAGTGATTTTAGGCCTTCCCTGGTTTAGAAAAAGTAGGAGAATTGTGCTAGTTTAATTTTGTTAAGATCTAGTTAATTCTGGTGTGGATGCTGGAGGTTTTGCTGGCTTACCTTTTCGAATACTCTGCGCTACTCTGAAGTAAACCAAGGGTTGCCTGATTCTCTTAAAATCTCTTCTTTTCTGAAATACCGTCTTCCTGATGCTCATTTTCGAGGTGACCAGTGTTTCCAGGCAGGTTATGTGTAGGATACAGGAGAGTAAACCTCGGTTCTGACTCTCAGCTGGAGCCTATTTTCCCTGCCCTTATCACTACCAGTTTACTGGGAAACCTGGGACAAACCACAGGATTGTTCTGTAGTATTTTTTCCCCTCGGTGAAACAGGGTTAGCAAGGCTCGCCCACCTGCCTTTTACAAAGTATAAATGAAATGCTCTGTCAATCCTTATTTATTATCCAGGCTAGGGGAGGGTTTCTGCATATGGTGTTTCTTGTAACTGTGTTGTTGGTTGCAAGACAGAAATGTGATGTCTGGGAGGTTGTATGTTTGACTTCCGGGCCTTTCTTTTTTTTTGGTGAGAGTACTTACTGGTTTCCTAAAACTGTCTGTCCAGTTTAATTCCTTTTACCTGCTACAACTTCTGTTTCCTGAAGTGACTGCTCAACAAACAGGCAGAACCTCTTCCCTCTTCCTAAATAATATTAGAAACTGGGATTGGGGGTAGCATGGGAATCAAATGTTCTGTTAGACAGCTGTGTCTTACTGTTTTTGTAAGCTTGGTATGTTCGTAATACTTTGGGTGTTTTCTTGTAGTCTTACTTGAGAACGCTGGTCAATGAATACTACGTTATAGAAGTATTGCACGAAACCCTATTAGGGATCTTACATGAAGGCTGTATTAAAAAACCCAGCAGCTTTCCTTCAGAGAGAAACTAATGTCTAAAATTAGGCTAAATAGTGCAGCTGTTCGTTTTATCTGTTACCTCATAGGCGACTTTTCCACCATTTTTCTTCCTACTCTTTTCAAAGGAACACCACCAACTTGGAAATCCAGTTTTTACCCTATGAACCTGAATCTGTGATCTCTGTAATTAAAATATTAGAGGAGAAAGATGCCCTTTCCAGTTTTTACTCTGGGTATTTGAAATTCTTTGTCTAGTCAGTTTGATTTCTTTTTTGAATTGCAACTCCTGTGTGATGGATTGCTCTGGGGAAAAGCTCATCAGCATGCCATTGCCCAGTTCCTGCCAAGAATGTTGGAAACTCTCAAGTAGCAGCAGTAGCAAAGCAGAAACTGAAGGCAGGCAAGCGTAATTAGGGAGGGGAATGAAAAAGATAAGTTTGTCAGTATTTCGCATTGCTGTTACGGCTACTTGCTTTTTCTGGAAGGGTCCTTAAAGCATCAGCAAGAATGCAGAATAGTATCTCCCCTTTTGTTCTGGTGGAAAAAACAAAGGAAGTGTTTTTCCTGGGGAAAAATATGTTTTTGAGGAGAAGTCCTGCAAAAGTTTTTCTGTCGTGTGCTGATTTCAAGAAGTTCAGCCTTTAATTTATCCGGAGGTTATGCATGTGCAGTGGTAAAACTATACTAGATGTCTGTTAGCCAAAGCCATAAATCTCCAGCTAGCAGTGAATGACAGGTGGGATTGGAGGAAAAAAGCCGTTTTCTTTGGCACGCTGGACCAAAACTGCCGCGCGTTCTGTCTGGGTCTTGCTGTCCACCTGTTCCAGGGTGACACAGAGGAGTTGATGCCTTTTTGTTTTTCGTTTTAGTGGCTGGAAAAGCAGAGAAGTTGGTTGCCTAAAGAGAGACCTTGCGTGTATTTTCTGTTGGCTCAGGAAGACCATGCTGTATTTATAAACCGATCCCAGTAAAATTCCAATCATAAATTTAATGTCATCTCTGCCGTATTGAGTGTACGCTTATCATTCTTAAGGCTGAAATTCTGAGGTTTTGGGCAGTCTTCTGTTTCGCCCTGGTATGCAGAGGAGGAACGTGAGGTCTTCAGTTCTTCCAATGACTGTTTTTCAGCGGAAGCAGCCGAGATGTTGATGTGGGAACTTGCCAAGGTGAGGCACTAAGGCTGGGACAGGGCGGAGAGTGGAGTACAGGTCTTCTGAGCCTCATCCTGTGCTGTAAGCGTGAGACCAGCTTTCCTCCCAACGATACAGTTTTAGCTAAATGTGTTGTTAAGACCCTTTTAATGGAGTTCTGCGCTTAAAGAAGCAGCACCCAAGCCTGCCCTCGGAGGCTCGTAGAACGAAAGAAGCAGGGCTGGAACAGGAGGAGCTGCTTCTCTCAGGACTGAGCTCATGTACATATTTTACCAGTTCCTGTAGTGTCTTAATCAGATGATAATCTGCATTAACATATGGATGAGGGAGGGGTTCCCATTTCTTACTCCTCTTCTGTGCACCTGCACTCCCAGCGTTATAACTCAGCACTTCAGTCGTGCAACTTGAGCAATTTTGAAGTTTTTTGGACTACATTGGGAAGAGCATTTCCAGGTTTGCCGTGGTGTTCTTTCTGGAGTATTTCTGAGTTTAAGTGACAGCTCAGTAAGTATTTACACAATGTAAGCATGAGCTTTCTGTGGTGAAATGTAAAGGATGCTACATAATGATAGGTAAACTTAATAAAAGCTACTGCAGAATTTCTCAGAAAATAGGTTTTTTTGCTTTATATATTCTGAGTAAAATGATAACTATAGTTAGAATCTAACTCCTAATCATGTTCTCTTTTACGTGAGAAAAAAGGAACAGAAGTGGGTAGGAGCAAATAAAGCAGGGGGATCAGTTCATTCTGTAAATACGGTAAAGAAATTTGTGAGAGGGTGAAGATAAAGTGTGTATGTGTCTTAATTCCTATGAAATTCCCATGAAAAATCAGTTTGTGTAAGAAAGTCTGAAAAAGCTACTGTTCCATTACACTTATTGGCATTTCATGCGATAACCTGCATATTATTATTTCTTTAAGTTAGCTTTAGTTATTGAAACTCTTTCAAGGACAAATTCAGTTGCTACTAACTTTTTATTTTCTTTTTTCCCCCCTCTTCTTCAACTTGAGTAACTTCTCTTCCTCCTGAATAATTAATATTATACCCAAAGTATTCCAAGAAGCTGCAAGTTAGACATGGGGAGTAGTTTTTAGAGCAGCTGTGGGGGGACCCTGATGCAGCCGGTGTCCCCTGTGTTGAGCAAACCCCCGTGCTGTGGGCTTGCCGTGTGTTTTGTGGGTGCGTTTGGCCATGTGGCGAACCAGAAGGGACTGAAGAACACTTAGACGGTTTTGGTTGGATGTGACGGTGACATCCTGGATGTGCCTGGGAGGAGAGAGCGTTTCGGTGGTCACCGATGTCAGACCGTGGCCTAAGGTAGCCGTGACTTTCCATCCCGAGAGATTCCCCGGCTCTTCTCAAAGAGAAATTCTTCAAGTTCAGAGGACTCTGGAATTTCCCCCCAGGGGAGAGTTACTGGGTTAAGCAAGTACTTTCCCCCCCTCCTCCACTCACTTGTGAAATTTCATTCAGGTTTGACTAAGAGAAACCCTGAAAATTACCATTTCCCTTCTGATGTCAGCACTGTTCTGGCACCCTGCCTGTGAATAACAGAACAGGAATGTTTTAAAACCTGTGCTCAGGCCACAGCTACACCTCAGGACGCCGTGCTGGGAGACCTGCTCTGCTGGCACCTGGGGTATGCTCAGACCAGTGCATAACACGGCCAGCAAAATTTATCGACAGCGGGTTTGTACTTTCTTAACACTATTAGTGTGCAGAGAGGTAGTTTCAGCAGCGTGAATACTGTCCAAGAAGCACAAGGTGCAGAAGAGGGAGGGTACCCACTCTGTAAATGACCATTCTGTTTTGGGTTTGCAGCACCAAAATTTGATCTTTCTGGTGAGGAGAATGTGCAGTGTAGTCTGTGCTGCCCGCAAAATCTTGCTGTTGGTTCGTTGGCCTGTGTCGCCTTTGTAGGGGACTATTTTTTCTCGTTGAACAGAAGTCTGGAAGTGAATTGGAAAGGTCACCTAGCCTGCTGTCCAGCTCCAGGGCAGGATCAGCTTTGCCTGAGAACAGCGCAGACAGCAACAAATGCAATGGAGCTACCGCTTTGCTTTGCTACCCTTATCATTGGACATTATGAAAAATATTCCGACTCAAATCATCTTAATTGAGTATCTCTTATTGTCCTGGTCTCTCCAGGTACGGAGAACAGAGGCAAAAGTGTATGGTAACCTGCTTTTAAACGTGTGGCTTTCTGCCTGTCCCCTCTTTCCTTGAGATAAACTTGCTAGTTACATTGCAAAATGTCTCCCTTTACTTCCAGATGATTCTGCTCACTGGGGATGGCGTTGAAGGGATCGGACTGTCCCGCTTTGCCACCTGAACTTCTTCCAGGGGCCTGGAGCTGGCCGGGCTCACTCTGTACCTCGCTATGGGATCCTTCCCGTAGGCTTGTTTGGAGTTTCATACTTCATAACAGTCTGGTGATGGATTTAAAGTCCAAATGACTGTAGGACTATGCACCCTGTACAGGTTTAGGAGGAGAATCTGGTATTCATTAACTGTATGTAAATAATTAAACCGGTGCCAGACTAGAGGTGGTCTTCTCTCAGACGTACTCCTTGTGAAATGGCTTGAATAAAAGTTCCTACCTCTGCGCAGAAGATACATTGAAATGATGAAAGTGCTGGAATTAGTTAAAACTTGTTTTTTTTATTGTATTTTTTTAAAATATCTCTGACTTCAGAGCTAATCAAGGAAGAGGCTTTCTCATTCAATGCCAGTTTACTGAGTGTGATCCCGTGTTCCCAGAAACTGCTTTTTTGTTGTGCTGTGGCTGCATGTTGGTGGTGTGTGGAGTACTGGAGTCCTGCCCTTTGGGCTGGGGTAGCCGTCTGGGTGGGGGGTATTTTTTAACTAAAAAAAAAAAAGGCAAACCCCAAACTCATTTGCTTACTGTTGTGTGTGGGGCTTGTGCTAATTGTAGTGCTTTGGATTCCCTGGAAAGGATTCAGGGCAGCTGCTGCATGTAACAGGTTTGAGCATTTTTTTTTTATTTTTTTTTTTTCTGTAATTGGACAGTATTGTGACAGGAAGCATTTAAGTATCAAAGTATCTCCTAGTCTTTCAGCTTATCGTGATATACCAGCGAGGCTCGTATGAGCAGTTCTCCATGTCTCGGAAGCCTTTCCTTGCCTCCGTGCCCTGCAGCTGGATGCATGGGAAATCTCCAGAGTAGGTGCTCAAAGCCCTATCTCTCAAAATCAAGGTTAATGGTATAACTACTGGGTCGTACGTTCTCTCTGGAATTGGGGTTACACCTGGAACAGTTTTCTTTGGTTTTACAAAAAATCATCTTGCTGGAAATGTCATTTCTAGCTGCCTGTGGGTGGAATGTGGCTCCCTTGGAATTGGGCACGTTAGTGGGGCAGGAACTTTGGGGCAATGCTAATCGTGGATGAGGGTTCGTAATGGAAATGGCACAAAAAGCACTCTTCAGCTCATGCTCTGGAGGAGAAGCAAAATGCCTGGCTGTCTACTGTCTGCTCATGGATGTGCAGAAAAGGCCGACAGCCCTATCCCAAATTATCCTACCTGCCTGTACTTCAAAGATATTTCGAAAGTGCCTTCTCTGGCCTTCCTGTTTGGTTCACAAGGCGTGACAGCATCGCAAAAGCTTGTTTCCACGTTAATTGTGATTGATCACCTTTCAATCTAGGACAAGATTTCCTTTGAAAAGCTATATACTGATTTGTTGTCAGGAATTAAAATCAGATGAAGTGATTAGTGTTCTATGGAATATCCCAGAGCAATTGAGCGCTCCTCAGCTTTCAACTGTGTTTTGGCCCTTAACCCTTGCCTGCCTTTTCCTTCTCTGGAGCAAGGTGCTCAATCTGTTGTCCGCACGCTCAGGTGAATAACTCATTAGGCATACTGTATCAGGAGATCAAGGTATAATTTGCTGCTGAGCTTCAGAGCGTGGATTTACTGGCTTTAATGATGAATGCAGAGTGTGCTGAAAGTGCACTGTGTCAAGGCAACAGCGATACTTGTGCTGAATGGTGAACATGTATTAAGGTTAGCTTTAAATCTGATCACTCTGTAAATGGCAATAAACTGTTCGGAGTTGTCACTGCTGTCAAGGTACAGTCATGTCTCATCTTCCTTTTCTCATATGAGTTGTCTTACAGTTTCTTGTTATACCTGTTCCTGAAACCAGTGAAGACTTTGCAGCGTTGGCTGTTCCTCCTCCCCCCATGGCATTGGCACAGTTACGCATTTTTTGTATCTTCTCACCAGCTGCCAGCACACACTCCTTTTAACTCGCTGAGCAACTCCCCGCTTCCTTCATTTCGCTTTAAAAGAAAGATGGATTTTTCTGGGCGTAGATGGAATAAAAGCCCAAGGACAGAAGCGAGCGGGGGGTTGCGGACCCAGGCTTCATAAGTCACTGTAACCAAGGGCTGGTGGGCTTTTTTTTTTTTTTTTAATAAAATTTTTAAATAACGATGACCTTATGTCACTGTGGGGTTAGGATTCGTGTTGGGCTCATCGAGTGTAACAAACCTGAATCACGACAGCCTTGGCTTGATGAAGGCTCTGGTAGCGTGTCCTCACTGCTGTCTGGGAGCCCGCGTGGCTGCAGCTCCTGGTTTCTTGCCTACGTTGTCTTTTCATCTCCCCCAGCCTCCTCCTCTCCTACCGACGCAGGCGTGACAGTGGCTCTGCTTTTGGGGATGCAAATAGATAATTTAGGTATAAATACTGGAGATTGGTTGTTGCTTGCTACAAAGTTACCGAGTGCATCCTTGGTAAATGCAGATGGTAACTTGTCATTACTGCAATTTTAAATATTTTTGGTTCCATGGAACTGAAGTGGAGTCTTGAAGGCTGAATTTTAAGGCTAAATTAAGAGAAGGCTCAATAAAATCCACGAAAATAGCATCTGAATTTGTCAGCTGCTGGAATGAGAAGGGAAATAACTTTTCTTCTTCCTATTAGCAAAACAAAGCTTTGTTACCTTGTTATCCTGTTGGATCCCTCCTGTAAAGTATTGCAGGGGGTGTTGGGGGGATGGACGGGGTCGAAGGTGTACTACATTGCTTCCTCATGAGGTGACACCAGGGCTAAGGCCAGTGTGATACAAAATGTGCCGCTACCCTGTAACAGAGGTTTGCTTGAGATACTCTTGAAGTAATGAGCAGGTGATTACCCCAGCTCCTGGCTGGGATAAGGGTGTGCCTTTGGGCAATTGCAGCTGTCTGACCCATGTTACCCCCTCACAAAGCGGAGGTGATGTCCACCACCATGTCCACTCATGCCCACCACTGAACTGTGAGTTTGAATTCAGGGTCTAGGAGGCGAGAGTTATAGAGCAGGGAGTTTTGTGCTAACTTAAACTGAGATTGCCTGTCTTTTAGAATCACAGAATGGTTTGGGTTGGAAGGGAGCTTAAAGCCCACCCAGTGCCACCCCCTGCCCTGGGCAGGGACACCTCCCACCAGCCCAGGTTGCTCCAAGCCCCGTCCAACCTGGCCTTGAACCCCTCCAGGGATGGGGCAGCCACAGCTTCTCTGGGCAACCTGGGCCGGGGTCTCACCACCCTCACAGCCAGGAATTTCTTCCTAATATCTACTCTAAATCTCCCCTCTTTCAGTTTAAACCTGTTCCCCCTCATCCTTTTCCACAGATTCATTCCAAAACTCAGGTTTGTTGGATTATTTTGATCTTACACACGCTTTTAAATAGATTCAGTTATTCTGCAGGAGCAAGGGAGAGGCTGTGTAATGCTGAAACATGGCTTGGAGAAACTACAGGCCCCGACACGCAGCTCTCACTAGAGCAGGCAGCTGCTCTGGACAGCATGGAGCTCTGCGTCCTGGGATGAGGTAGCCTCTGACAGCTGGACCTATCTCTTAAGGTGAGCGTGGCTGTGTCCTCCTCCATCTTAGCGTTATGTGTGGGAGGAAAGATAGAATCATGGAGACGTGTGGTGTTTTAGAGCTCTGACCTGATCCTGAGGTGCTTCTTAGGTGTGCCCTTACCAACCTGTCATGGAAAGAGGTCGTGGGAATTTGCTTGTCCAGTTGAGTCTGTTCAGCCACCATTCATTCTGGTGTAAAATGAGAAAAATTTGCAAAGTGATGAGATATTCAAATACAGATTGAGCTTTCAGACAGACACAAGTGGGTAGAAACCTGCAATGCTGCATTTTATGGATGAAGAGCTAGCAAGAAATTGTTGTTAGAAAGCTAGGAGGCTGTGCTGGAGGTGCTTTATCAACTCCTGAATGTGTACTGGCACCCATCGGATTTCTGTGCAGAAAGGGCTTTTAATGACTTGACAAAACTAACTTTGTTCTGGAAAGTAAACTCTAGTGAGCGTCTGGCGTTGGGTCTTCCTTCAGGCCTAAAGCTTTGGAAGGCATCCACCGTGTTCAGTGGTGAAAGATATCTGTCTGTCCATGAGATTGGTACTGCTTGTTTGAAAGGAAACGGGTTACGGAGAATTAGCTGGATGACTGAAGTTTGCCACAGGTCACAGTTGTCTGCATGTTTTTACGGGGTTTCTGGAGCCCTTTCACATTTTCAGTGGTGCTTAGTGCAAATATTTTGCATCTTGCTAGCGATCTGGAGCAGCTGCTCTCTTACTGATCAAAATTAGATCACTTAAGCAGTGGTGACACTTAGAATAATTCTGCTCTTCCATCCTAGCTCTTCCTCCTCTTGCCTTTTTTATGGCTTGCTCTTGGCCTGGTCCCATTTCTGTGGTACAGCACGAGCTTGCTTGCTCCTTCTAGTGTGTAAGTAGGCCTGGAACGAAAATGCTGTAATGAGACACTTAACCATCTTTTTGTTGACTTGCCTCCAGTTCATTAGAGCAGGCGTAGGAGGTTGGCTAAACTTAAAGCCTGATTTAATATTCAGGAAGGAAGTTCCTTTCCATCTTAAAGGAACACCACCTCATTACAACTATCACATGTTCCTTGGGATCATCTCCCATGGAGCTGAAATGCAGCTTTCTTTGCATCTTGGTGTCGCTTAGATTTTGGGAGGAGTCAACAGCGGCACTTTGGAAGTCTTGGGGCAAGTTGGCTGAATAGTGTGCTTTTAAAGTGAGCTGAAGTGTGAGTGTGAGGGGACAGGATAGCTAGTTACCTAATTATTTGGCTAGAAGGAAATTATATTTTTTTGTGCTTAAATTATTGGAGATGTTAGAGATTGCACTGCCTGTCTAAATAGCAAACTGCGTAATTTGGCTCTGAAATGTCTGAAAATTTCCCGAGTCTCCAGCTGTTGCAAAAGAATCATAATCCTTTGTTAATTTTGTATGCATTTAATTCAGTTAATAGTTTGTCAGCATCTCCTGCCAAGTTAGAATTAACCGTGTAGGTAGCTGTCAGCTCCTGCTTCCACTTCAGGAGCTGTTTGATCAAGAAGGAACCCATTGTCCAGGCTGGGCTGGGCTGTCAGATGACAAAGCAGAGTTCCCCCCTCTCCAAGGTCAGCCCACCGTCAGTGTTTTCAGCGTAAATCTTTCTTTAGCTCCTTTTATACTACAGGTTTTCACAAGTCCAGAAAAACATCCTGTTAACGTGAGCGTGCACCCGCCTTCCAGTAGATGCTGAAGATTGCAGAAAACCAGTTGCGTGTCATCCTTAGGTATGATAGTGGTTGAAATATTATATCGAGGGTCCCGAGAGATACCTAAATAATGTGGTGTGATAAGCAGCGTGACCATGTGTCAGAGAGAAAGACTGACTGAAGGAAGGAGCTGAAATCCGGAGCCTCGATAAGCTGGATTTGTTGAATTTGTTAAGGAGGGCTTAAAGTCAGGCCGGAAAGGAAAGATGAGATCAACAAATGCACTTTGTTTAAAACACAGGCAGGCTTGACACCTTCTCGCCCTCCACCTTTTAAAAAATAATAAAACCCCCCCAGAACCCTGCTTGTTTTTGGACGTGAACGCTGTACCCATGTTGGGTTATTTCCAGGGAGGGTTTGAGGTGGGGTTCTCATTTCACTTCCCCACCAGATCACCTTCTTCTGATTGACTTCTTTCACTAATAAAACATTCCGTAATGATACATCCTGTAAGCAAAACTCTGGTCAGTTTTAATCAATTTGAAGAGTATTAGTAAGAGTGGTGCTTAGGAAAGTCCTCTGAGGGGTGCGGACTGGCCTCTTGCTGAGAAATGTTAATAGGGTAATTACTGAATTGTGTTTAGCCAGGAAGATATAGTTCACACTATAGCTGCTTGGAGAAAACTTACTCATCTTTTTTTTCCACTGGTAAGACTTACTGTCCTGGATTTACAGAAAACCTCCCCAAAGGAACTGGTGTAATGAATGTATAGTCAAGGAAAGGAGCAATATTTAACAGGGCTGATTTTAAGTTTACAGGAGCTCCACATAACTCTTGGTTAGAAGCAGGTGACTGCAGTAATTTAAAAAATGTCCCATTTTCCTTTTGTCTGTAGTGTTAGCTTATTCTGAGGTCTGTGTGTTAGTAGGAGATTAGAGGAATAGAAAGTGTCTTTGGTCAAACTCTGACCTACTGGAAAAAGTCAGAAGAAAAACCAGGCTCCCTCTACTTGCAGAACTGAAACTGTCGAGCAGAGGTCAGTTATCTGAACACTTTGGCAACCAATAATTTAATCTGCATTGGCTGTTGATAATGAGATGATGATGATAATACATCCCCTCTTGGTTATGTATTAAAATCTAAGTTGGATTCTAGGGTTTGCAGGGGCGAGATGGGGAGTTTTATTTTTCTGTAGCTTACGTAAAAATTGATTTGTCCTGCACGTTTCCAAAGGGTGTTTGTAACCCTGCAGCCAGTCCTGTACTATATTGCAAAAGTCAGGTTTTGGTGCCCCACGCTTACGGGTGTGAGGCAGAGCGACACAGCCTGCTTCATTACTGGGGTGCTTTTTTCCCAAAGTGGTGGGTGCTGCCCCGGCGGGCGGGCAAGGAAAGCGTCTGGTGGGTGCTGAGCGGTGCTGGCGCAGGCTGAGGGACTGAAGGAAGTTGGTGAATTTCTCAAGTTTAAAAAAGGGAGAGAAAAAGCAAAAAAGGAAGTGCTCATTTCTATGATGATGTTCTCAGTAAAACACCCTTGTCTTTAAACTATCCTGGTGAGACACTTGATACACTTCGTGTAGTGTTTACCACGGGGTTTTCTAGATGTTTTGTCTTTTAGGGACATCTTCATCTACTGCAGGAAGATCTCTCTTTTTATCATAACTTTAACTTCCCCTGAGCCTTTTCCATCTCTCTTTAAAGCAGACCACCATAGGAGGAGAGGCAATGAAGTATGACCCAGTGTGCTGGCCCTTCAGAAGGCTATAAAAAGCAGCGAGTTCAGGTTGGGATATTGACCTTAGCACAGCCAGTTGCACCTTAAATAGATCAGATGAAAGTGTTCCTCACTGGAAGATGAACCGTGTTTGCTCACGAATGAGGGCGGTTGTTAGTTTGTGCTTGTTTCTCAGCTTGAACCCTCTAGGCGGGTTACGGGGGAATTGGAGTCACTTGTGCGTGGAGTTCCGGGAGACAGGAACAGGCATGGAAGTGTCTGAAGTGCAAACTTGAGGCATGAGAGCGACCGATTGAAAGTAGGGTTTGCTGAAGCATCTTGTGTTGCCCGTTGGATGTCGTTGTGTGCCCCCCTCCCCATTAGTTCTGTTTTCATGGTGACGCCATGGCGTTGCCATGGTTGGATGGTGTCGCAAGGGAGTAACTGTCTGCTTGGGCCAGTCTTTCAGTTGGTGCGAATCGTTGCAGCCTGGCTGGTTTTGAAGGGTCTGCAAGGCTTCGTGCCAGCTTGGGGCAATCCCTCCTGTGCGTATCATGTTTGTTTACAAGTACCTGTGCTTTATCTGCAGGGGCTATCACACCTCATATAGCTTAACACCGGTGAGTACGCAAAACTGGGTTTGTCTTGCCCAAGGCATTGGTGCCTTGATGCTGCGGGCAGCATAACTCCCATAGTGCCCTTTGAACTTGAAAATATGGCAGAGGTTTAGTGAGGTGGGAGGTCCAAGCCCTTGGTTCTGGAGGCCATGTGGATACAGCATCTTAATGGTGCTGGATGTTGGGACCTCCAGGACCTGACCCAGCCTTGGGGTCTCACGGCAGCCTGAGCTCTTGGTAGCTCCAGAGGACGCAGAACGTACTAAAAATGGCAAAGGTCAGTGCAGCTTCTCCACGTTGATTAAGGTTGCTTTTCCAAAACATTAATGCTCAGTTGATAAAGCCTCTTGGCAGCCTTGCGATTGAGACTGTTTTTCCTGAGTGATTCTCCATTTGCCATGACTGTCATGTGGAGGTTCCCCTGCCTGCCTTGGCATGGTTGGTGTTTCTCAACAGGGTGGAAGGCACTGGAAAATGGGCAGGGAAAGCTGCTGATTTTGAACCCAGGCCTTTTTCATGGTAAGCTTGTTCAGCTGATGCTGCTGTCGCTGATTTTTCTGCTTTATACAGCTTGTTGATTTTGATAGAAATGCCACAGAAAGGTTGGGGGAGCATGGGTGGTTTTATTCTCCTGCCTGGTTTCAATGATTAAATCCAATATGACCATGATCCCAGCTGACTAATTCTTAGGGAAAATGACTCTCCTTTCCCAGCATCATCCATCACTAATACAATTTTTATAGCCAACATGGCAATCTGCTTTGTAACTTCACTGACTGCAGAGACACCTTACCCTTGCCTTTGGGTAACGAGGGGTTGGAGACAGGAGGAAAGAGCACGCACTTCTACTGAGACCTAGTTTCTTCACTTCAGTAAGATCCCATGCAGATTCAGCCTCGGGGAGGTGAGCAGTTTGAGCCTGTGGGACGGTGTTAACCCGCACTGGTACTGGTCGGCATCTTCTCGGCATCTTCTGAGCTTGGTGACTTCCAGGCCTCTGGGGTTCGGTGGTCCCCATCCTCTGACCGGCCCGATGATGGTAGGGGAGCAGCTGCTGCTGAATTGGCAGGGCCCGGTCGGGCTTGTCTTTGTACCGGCGCTCAGCAGCCAAACAATAGTTTGTGCTCGTGGGGCCATGTGGCGAGTCACGTGCGTGGTGCTGTTTCTGCCGGGGTCCTTGCCCATCTGTTCTCGGCTCTTTCTGGGTTATCAGGCGCCGGTCCAAGTCCTCGCAGGCAGCCAGCTCCACGGCCAGAGATTACGAGCACTAACCTTCCTGGCAGGAGTGGTGTGGCTTTGCTTTTATGCAGATTAGCCATGTGCTTCTCACTTCAAGGCGTTCCACAGGAAAAGACCGTTTCCTGTGTTTGGTTCTCGGTGGGCGGCTCCGGCACGTTGTACCGGCCGGGGCCGAGCCTGCGAGCGGGCTCGGGAGAGGGATTACGGCGTGCGGCCCCCCCTTCCCCTTCCACCTCCACTGCTACGTCACCACAACACAACCACACGCGCGCTCGTACTGTTGGTGTCATTCATTCAGTGCCAAGATTGCTTTAAAAAATTCCCTTGGCCCCAGTTCAAACAGGAGTACAGCTGGGATGTGTTAGATTTTAGGCAGTCTGCCCTCAATTTGAGATGAGTTATAAATAGCAGTGCCGACTTCCTTAACTACCACTCTCCGAGGTAAAATGCAGGTTAATTACTGTGGGAATCAATTAGGGCTTCTCTCGGTTAAACAGCCAGTAATGCTTTTTATTATTTTTTATCACCAAAAATGGACAACAGATCTGGTCAGGAAAATATTTCAAATGCAAGGTGAGAGCTTAGGGCTTTTTTATTATTTTTTTGGCCTTTCTGTTTTTTTTTGGGGCAGCTGAGGAAACCAGTTGTGGCCAATACCCATGTTTGCCAATAATGGAATGATGCTGATTTGAAACCAGAGAATTCAGTAAATGACTCTTCTTCCCTTTCTTCCTCTGGCGTAATAAAATACAAATATGTAATAAGGTAATCGGGAAAGTTGAAATTACATTTTTCTATACAGCTGTGGAGAGTTTGGCTCTTGCTTCCAAAGTGGGATTTGCCTCTTCCCGTTACTTGTTTTCCTGCTGGGACCATTAAGCAAGTCCCCTCCAATTTAACCAAACTGTTCTTTCAAGAGGCCAAATTTCTCTTCTGCCGGTCAAAATCCGAAAAGCATTGTTTGTGGAATCCTCTCGTCTGCTTAGAAGCTTTTTTTTTTTTTTTTTTTAGGAAAACTCCGGCGTTGCTTTTGAAGAATAACTGGTTTTCACAGCGCCGGTTCATTTTAGGGGTCTGACATCCTTTGCATTACACATACTGATTTGGAGAGCTTTTGAACTCGGCAATTTAAGCTCACTTTGGGCTCGCTGTTAGAAGCTCTTAGCCTAGAAATATCTTAAATTTTCTCGAAAGCTCAGCAATTTCTTTGGAGCACTGCCTTACGGTCCCTTTCATTACGCACTGTACCAAACAACTTTGCTTTTTCAAGTTTTGACTGGTGGCAGGAGTATGTTTTGCCAAGTTTTGGTACTTAACAGTGTTATAAAACAGCAGAGATAGCGAGATTGAAGGGAGAATAGAAGCAATTTCTATGAATGCAAGGAGGTGTAAGCAGGGGGTCTGGACTTCAGTGATCAAGGAGCAACGCTTTCTCTCAATTATGTCTCTCTGTGGCAGGGCCTTTGCTTTTGAATTGTAATCACAGTAATCTACTCCTGTGGTTTCCTATTGAAAGGATTTCCCATGTATCAGTCCAGAGAAGAATCTCCAGCCTTTTGCAGTCAGGGTTTGGTATTTCCTTATTTATCCTGAAGTGTTCTTGCAAGAAAAGAGGCGTCGCTTCCTCCCGGCTTCCCCGTCTCGTGTAACACGGGTATACAAAGGAGCCGTGCGGCACCTCCGCTCCCCCCAAAGTCTTCGCACGAGCTCTCGGGTCGATCCGCGCTTCGCTGCGTTTCAATTTGGGCTGGTCTTTCCTTGAGGCACGTGTAGTTAAATTACCTACAAGGATTGAGGCAGCGGATTCAAGCAGACTTCCTGATGGTGGGCTCTTTAAGCCAGAGCAACACTGCTAAGATGAGAGCGGTTGAAGTGCTGTCAGCGAAGGAGATGTGTGTCTTTTCTGGCAGATTTTGAAGGAAGAAACAATGCATTGCAGCATTTGAGACATACATGGCAGCCGCAGGGAGCCGGAGTTAGCCTGTTGGTTTGCAGCGAGTCAGGAGTGTGTGTATGTTCCTTCATTAGAGATTAATTGGCGTTTACATTTCTTCTGTTTATAGAATTTTATCTATAAGGCTGTAATTTAGAGTGATGCTCTTCATGTTTGTTTTTAGCATCCTCTGTGCGCTAGGGCCTTGTGGAAGAGTGGCAGTTCAAAGCAGCGCAGTTTGGAAGCACGTCGTGTACTCCTACGCTGAGCAATCAAGGTGACGACTTGGTCACATCCTGGAAATATGTTTGGGTTTTGTGTTTTGGGTTTTTTCTTTTCTCTCTCTCTTTTTTTTTTTTTTTTTAATGGCTGCATAAATAGTTCCAAATGTTTCTTTGAGTTTTTTAACGGTCGTCATGCTTCCTGTAGGAGTCACGGAAAAGTGGATCTTCACCTTGTTTCTGTCCTTCCTGAAGATATGGTTAGCTTTGTGGGTGACCACAGACAAGAAAATCTGTGCAGAGGAGGCAGCATGTGGTGTGTGTATTTAAAAAAAAAAAAAAATTAAAAAAAATCCCCGAACAAGAACGTATTTGAGAAGCTGCCCTTGCTAGCAAGCTGCGAAGGTGAGGTAACAACCAGAAGGAAGCAAGTACCAAACGGAAAAGATGCTGAAATGTTTAGTCAGTAACCCCAAAGTTGCACTTAATCAGGTAGAAGAAGAAAAGAGGTCTGTGTTTGGGGGGTGGTGGAAGAGAGGTTTGACTGGTCAAAAGCTGGGAAGCACTCCTGGTGGCACTGGTTTTGCATACCAAAGAAGATAATGTGGGGAGGGAAAAGATGTCAGTAATCTAAGGTGATACCCACAAGGCAAGGCTCAGGGAGCGTTAGGGACAATTGATTGAAAGATGTAAACACAATTTGCATCCGTTTGGGTGTATGAGAGCTCCACATGGGTGCTGCCATTCGGGAGGTAAGGCACTGTAGCTCTGAGGATTCAGAGTCCAGCCATCAAAGACCTCTGTGTTTTTTTCTGATCCGGTAAATGGAATCTCCTTTTCAGAGCATGGTAAAAAGCCCATGGTGTGGTCCGCAGGGTCCGGCTGTTTGGGAGTGCAGGGATTCAGGGCTTCTCCGGGCTCCCTCCTCAGGTCCTGCAGCCCGTCTGTGTTACTCCTCATCAGCAGTATCTGCGATAACTTGAACAAAAATATGTAACTTTTTCAGAACTGTTGTAGTATCAGTATGGACAAAAATGAAAACATCCATCACACCAGAGTGTGGCAGGGCATCTAGAATCTGCCTCGACAGAGAGAATCATACTGGTGCCATGCACATGGTTGTCTGTGAACAGCTGCCTGCTGTATTTGCAGGGGTGGCCAGCGCTGAACTGGAGCGGAGGAGGGGACTTGGATCTGGTTCTTAATTGATTTGTGCCATACTGGTGCACATTTACCCGATTTCAGTTGACTGGGTAGCACCCCCGTTACCAAAACCGGGGTGCTTTTCCTGCCGGTCCATTAAATTCCCTCCCGTGGCCCAGCTCCTGTTGCCCCACAAGAATACCGTTAAATCGCCGTTGTGCCCTTCCTTACCCGTGTTTGGCGTGGGCTCGGCGCTGCGTGGCGTGCCTGGCAGGCGAGACGTAGCAGACAGCTGGTCAAACAAATGTTCTCAGGGTCTGCGTGTTGGGACTTCAAGCTGTGCTGGCTGTTGGGGTAGGATTTTCTGAAGTGTAGCATACTGCACGAACTTTTTTTTTTTCTTTTTTTTTTCCCCTAGGAGGGTGGATTCTGCAAACATAACTGAAATACTGTTCGGGTCTCCGGGATTCTTTCAGGTTTCCAGCAGGAGCTGGCTTTGTGCGATATTTGCTTGTGCAGACCTGTAGTGCCACTCCTCAAGCACCTGATCTCAGCAAGAGAGGGTGGATCTGTACAAATACCACCCTAGGGCTAGTTGCAGGAAGGAATGGTGTAATAGAGAGTCCATTGTCATGGTGATCTGGTGGAAAACATCTAATTGGTATTAGTTAGGTCATCAGGAGATCAGTGAACAATTCTTATTCAGTCCGAGTGATGGAGGTTAAAGACTGCGCCTGGGATTCATTTAGAGGTCACTACGCCAAAACAGCCCTCGCTTTAGTGTGGGAATAGTGCTGCCGAGGTAGAAAGGCTGTGTTTTGAGGTTTATAGTATTTTCAGGAAATTTGATTGACCATTCTTACGTCTTGGCTCCAGGCAGGGGTAGCAGAGATTAGGAAGTCCTAGGAAAGTTGCATTTATTCGCTCGCCTCGTCGTGTCTGCTCTAAAACTTGGGGACCTGACTTTCAAGGCTGACATTTTTTTCATGCATCCGAAGAAATTTGATTTAGAAACCTTTATTCTGCAAAAGGCACATGTTAAAAAATAAAAATGCAAAAATGGAACTGCAGTTTTGAACGCTGTGAATGTCAGTAGCACTGCCCATCAATATGGATTAATTGAAATGCGTAAGTGTAGATTAACAGCCTGTAGTGTTTTGGGAGACCTTGTTATATGTGAAGGAAGCAGTGTTCCTTGTGAATATTTAAATTCTCAGCTTAAATTCACCTTGTTGTGGAATATCTGGACATTAAACTACTACCTGCTATGGGGAAAAACCATTTACACTGATAATTCATCTTTCTTAATGATCCTTTCCCCCTTCTTTCCTGTCCTCTGACCACAGGAGACATGGCAGCGTAAAATGACTTCTTCTCATTGGGTTTGTTCTTTGTGAAATGTATGTAGGTTCGAAAGGGCAGCAGGAATCCTGCTGTGATTCAGGATGTGACTGTGGAGTTTAGCACCTGAGAAGAGGCAGATGAGCTTCTACTTCTCTGCGCCAACCTGTTGAAGTTTTCTTCTGGGTTTTTTTGGAAGTTGTGAACGATTCCTATATGTAGCTGGATGTACATCATGTGTCACAACTTGCTTTGCAGCCTTCAAGCCCAATGGATCAGATGGGGAAGATGAGGCCTCAGCCGTACGGAGGAAACAACCCCTACACACAACAACAGGGACCTCAAGCGGGGCCACAGCAAGGACATGGCTATCCAGGACAGCCGTATGGGCCACAAACTCCCCAGAGATATCCCATGGGAATGCAAAGCAGGACACAAAGTACAATGGGCAGCATCTCATATGCACAGCAGGTAGAGCACCCAAGCTTCTCTGGTGTCTGTTTACAGCAGGGGAAGGCAGAAGAGCAACAAAGTGCTGTGTCTTCTGAAGGGACCACCTTCAACTGGGTTGGAATCAGTTGTTTAGGTAAAATGGCATTTCTCTAGGCTACGTGTTGCGCCACACCTGGATCCAGGTGGGAACGATGTAGGAGGACCTCTGGAATCCTTGCTTCCAAGAGAGGCAACGGCAGAGCTGTGAATCAAACAAGGGAAAAATAAATAGTGAGGGGAGTAAGATATTCTTTCTGCTGTGTTCCCTTAAGGACACGGTTCTTTACAGAAGAAATTACTTCAGGTCAGTGTTGGTTCATTACATGATCCAAGTGGCTCCTGCTGGACTGTTTGCAGGATTCAAAAGGGTGCCTAAAGGGTGCCTTCTTTTTTTTTTTTTTTTTGGAGCAAGCAGTCTTTCCTTTTGATGGTACTATCATTGAAGGGTGGTCAGGTAGGGATCCCTAAAAACTTGGTTATGGTGCCTATAAAAATTTTGTTTCTGCCAAGAATAATGTCATAGACAAGTGACTTTTGCTGTTGTCTAGGAGGTTTCCTTACATAGGTAGTGGCGTTGTCGGTACGTTCCCAGTTAGCTGCTCTGCTCAGGCCTCTGAATTTTTTTCTTTTTGAGCATAATCGTACTTTGTGTGTGTATGTAAAATACCTTCATAACTGACATAACTCTACCCTCTTCGTCTGTAGTTGCCTCCTTATGGACAGCAGGGCCCCAGTGCATACGGGCAGCAAAGCCAGACTCCGTATTACAACCAGCAAAGCCCTCATCCCCAACAGCAGCAGCCTCCATATTCTCAGCAGCCTCCATCCCAGACCCCTCACTCTCAGCCTTCGTATCAGCAGCAGCAACAGCCCCAGTCTCAACCTCCACAACTTCAGACATCGCAGCCTGCCTATTCGCAGCAGCAGTCCCAGCCGCCCCATCAGCAGTCCCCGACTCCGTATCCTCAGCAGCAGTCCACAGCCCAGCAACACCAACAGAGTCAGCCTCCCTACTCCCAGCAGCAGTCGCAGTCGCCCTACCAGCAGCAGCAACAAACTCAGCAGACAGCTTCCGCGGCTCTTTCTCAGCAGTCATCTTCATACCCTCCATCGCAGCCGCAGCAGCAACAGTCTGCGTACTCCCAGCAACGCTTCCCCCCTCCTCAGGTAGGCTGTCACCTGCTTTGTTTCCTTCTCTAAGTGTTTTTTAAAGAAACTTGCGCGAATCATTTTCTTTGTGCATGAAGATGAGTTGAACCACACCATCAGCAAGTTGGCTGGAATGGTTACGGTAATAGATGTGCTGCCTTCTCTGTTGTATCTACATCTGTATCTCCTAGAGAGATGTTGTGGTGGTAGCAGGCTAAGCCGTGCTAATACTGCAGTTTTGAAGACTAGTGTCGAGTAAATGCTGCTGATTGGCAATACCAGCGTAAAGGGTTTTATACTGGCGTGGTTCTCGCGCTGTGGTCTGCGAAAGTTCTCCAGGTGGTCTCCAGAGCTACTTGGTTTAGCACAATAGCAGAGCACAGTTTGCAGAGAGACACGTAGATGGTGATGGAGGAATTTGCTCTTAAATGTAAAACTCGGCTTTAGGGAGGAGAAATAAAGCAGCAAACACATGGAATTGGAGATAAAAATCATGAAGCAGATTATCAGGTGTTTTGTTTTTTTTTTAATAAGTTGTTTTTATTTTCAGCAAAGCTTAATAGTATTTTAATAGTTCTGTGAAAAGCTAGCTGGGAACTTTCAGCAAAAATTGTAATGCACCAAAGCTGGCTTTCAAAAAGTTCAAGATTTTAATTGACTTGCCTTGTTTGCGTAATGAAGTACTTAGAGCTATTGTAAGATGTTAGAAGAGCAAGAAGCCAAGTGGGCAGTCTCCCAGGACACTTTCTGTTCTTCAGGATCTGTAATAAGGGAAAGCTGGAGAATTACCGTTTTGTCGTGTTTTAGACCTCCTCTCCCAGCGCCCTCCGTAGCAGTCGGGCAGTGTTTGCCCGGAGCAGTAGGTGTGCTGGCTTGAACTCTTTGCTGTCTTATTTCCTGTTTTGGGCAAGTGTCACCGAGGGTACATAATTCTTCCACAATGCGAGAATATACCAGAGTGATTCCAGCAGAGCCTCTATTTTATTCCCATTTGTGGGTTTTTTTTTTTTTGGTGTTTTCTTGATGTTTCAGGAGTTATCTCAAGACTCGTTTGGATCCCAGGCATCATCTGCTCCCTCAATGGCTTCCAGTAAAGGGCAAGAAGATATGAACTTGAACCTTCAGTCCAGACCTTCTAGCCTGCCGGTGAGTGGTGAGCTGATCTAGAAGTGAACGGGGCGAGGGCAATCAGAAGCACAGCAGGATAAATTAGCACTGGTAGTATTCCACGTGGAAATGGGAATGATGGAGGCTGCCTGTGCTTTTTACTAAGTCATTAGCTTCTGGCTTCCCACTGGAGATTAAATGTAATTTACAAAAGTAATGGATTTGAGAGTAAAGTTTAACCCTAGATACTCTGGTCTGCATGTTCTAGCTAAAAGATTTTTTTTTTTTTTGGGCTTTCCATTTGCAGTGTCTGAAATACCTGGCTGCTGTTAGAGTAGACCCTGACCTTCAGGGGAAGGTGCCTCATTTTTATTTTATTTTCTTGTTCCTTCAGCCCGCTGTTGCAATGGCAGGTAGCAGACCGGCAGCGCGGTTCCCTTTCCTGTGTCATTGGATCCTTATACTGCTGATTTAAGCTCCTTTGGGCCAATCTGACTGAACAGTTGGTGAAAAAGACAAGTTTATTAGTACCTGGAGTGAGGAAGATCAGTCACAGATAGCTCCTTCCTTGACAGATGGAGAATTATATTTTCTTTTGCATTCTAAATCTGCTTGCTGTATGTACAGTGAACAGTTGGGTATGAGATTAGTGCTTAGTGTTCCAGCACATTTTGGACCACAGTAGTTTTACTGTGGGTTAAAACTTCATCACGAAAATGGAGAAGGGTTAAAAGTTTAGATTATTTTGCACAGGTTGGGTCTGTGCCTCTGACATGGAGGAAGAGTTTTGAGCTGCCGAGTTCTGATTTTGCTGGTTACTTTCATAGTAACCAGTAGGAAGTGAGTGAGCTTTTATTTTTTTATTTAGCCACTGGCTAAATCAGTTTTCTAAGCTGCAGTTGGATTGGTCAGAGGAGAGCGAGCTGTGTATACAGCGAAGTTATTTTTTGCTCTCAGCAATGAGAAGGGCTTTGTTGTGAGCCCCTTGAAATAATTCCTTTGGATCGTGGGTACAAATTGTCACCCAAAATACAAAGTGATTCTAGTTCTGACCACCTAATGGGAGTAGTTGTGGGTTGTTTCTTTTTCCTTTCTTTTCCTTTTTTTTTTCTCCTTTTTTTTTTTTTTTTTTCCTTTTGGACCCTGATTACAAAGATTTAATTTGTTCTGAGGCCTGGGGAAAAAATCCTTTTAAATAGCATGTTTCTTTCCACTCTGCCTCTCCACAAGTTCTTCCATGTGACCCATCTTCTGGCGAAGAATGTAGGAAAAGTGAAGCCACTGAAGTAATTGAAGAAATTGCTCTAGCTCCGAACGGTGGGAAGTCCTGTTCAGTGGCATTGTTGATAGAGCCTTCATGAATCCTACCAATCAGCGCCCTCTGACTCAGATTATAGGCATTAGTTGCTCTGCTTAGCAGAAGTGGCTCCTTCTCAGCACCAAGTGGGAGTTTGTTTTATACCTTGTGGTTAAATGTATTTGGCCCCTTTCAAGTTTTCCTTTTTCCCAAGCAGTTTAAGAAAAGATACCCATCTCTGCTGGAAGAGCGAAGGAACCTAGAAACCAGGGAATTTGATCCAGTTTAAAAGTTCTAAATGTCCACCAGTTTCTGATGATGTACTTTAGAGGTTTGCTGAAGAGAAATCCAGGGTGCAAAAAATAGATCCAGCTTTTAGAATTGGCCATCTGTAAAGCTTGCTTCTGTTTTAAACAGACTTTGTAGTCATCTTGTTTTCCTGACTTTATCACCAATTAATTTACATTTAGGAAGTCAAGCAGTCTTTAGCTTACCCAGCTCTGGTGTAATTTTGGGTAAGCAAAAATTAAAAAAAAAAGGAGACCCCTTGCAGAAACTCACCCTTATGCTTGTGTGTTTCATAATTCCTCGTCGTCTTGTTAGGATTTTGTAGGACAAGACCAGCACCCCTGTATGTACATTGAGAAATGCAGCACACAGTGATGCTGTGGAATGGCTTAAAGGGAGGACCTCAGAGGTGTGTGGAAGCCAATGCTCTGTTTCGGTGATCAATCTCTTGCACAAAGTTTGGTCTGGGGATGCTTAGAAACAAAAGAGCTATGTGGAAGGGTGCTATCAATTTCTTTTTTATCTTCCTTATATTGCTCAGTCTGTCTGTTTTAGAAAGTTTTATCCTACTCGGGAGGATTCCTGGATCCCTGTTTTGCCATTATGTATGACTTACAGAAGCATAGTTAGTTTGTGGGCTTTTAATTTTTTGTGGAGTTCTGAGCCCTTTTCCAAGCCTCAGTGGGCGCTGTGGAATGGCTCACTGGGTATCTTGGAATTGGGGCAAATCGTGCCATGCATCATCTTTAATTAAACATAGATCAGCTCCAGCAGGAAAAGGAGGTTGCTGCTTTTTAGGTACTTACGAAGTGTTAAATTTATGTACCCAGTGCCTTTATGAGCCTTTGGCCTTTACATATCAATATTGTATGTCAACGTTAGTGTTGGAATTTTAAGCAATAAAGGGGGGAGTGTTCCTTCAGCTGATCCCATCACCGTTTCAGGAGGTGGTGATCTCCCGAATCGTGACGTTGTCAAGTTGTTCAGCTCCTGTGAGCTCTTGGTGGCTTTGTTAGGATCTGCCTGAGGAATGTCACGCTGATCGTTCTGGGTGAGGGTCTTCGAGAGATCTTCTTGATAATGATTTTTGTGTCACTAACTAAACTTTTTCCTGATGGCATTCCCACATCCAGACATTTAACAGCAGAAGAGTCAAATTACTGATTTCTCTAATGCTTTGTCTGCTCATCTGCAAGTAGCAAAATGTCTGGTCTTCCATTTCTGCTTGTGTTTACAGGCCGTTCTAGCTTCAGTATTTCCTGGTTTGTTCCCTTTCTGAAGATTATTCTTGCTGTATTGTGGGGGAGAATGCTGCTGCTAACTGGATCTCACTGGTGCCTTTTAGAGAGTAATGCATCCACGCGAGTGTCCTGGCTGGTGCTGTTTTCCTGTGGCAGGCTAGGTGAACAATTTCTCTGACGAATTTGCTGCTTCCCTAGGGAGCCTCTGTCAGGATTGCAGCTAAACTAAACTTAGATTGCTGTTGTGTATGGGAGAAGTGAAGTGTACTCTTTTGTGTCTGGGTGTAATAGAGGAATAGTAATCCTCAGTATAAGTCTGTTTCTCCCAGGAGATTCCCTAGTCTCTTCTCCTTAGCAAAGAATTCTTCCTGGCAAGTTGTGTCTGGTTTATTTGGCATCTTTACCTTTTGAGGCTTGGATTCTGAGTCTGTAGGAGTCACAAATTTCCAGTGTTCCGCTATTAATTACCTTCTGCTTAGACATGGAAGATGCTGGTAGCAAGTGCAGGGGAAGCAAACAGGGTGCTAGGACATCCGTTTGGGTTTGGATCGCAAATCAGTTCGGCTGCAAAGTTCTCTGGAGTTTTAGGTTTGTTGGGAGGAATTTTGTGTCTCATTCTGAAACACGCGGCAGATTGTCGTCTTGCCTCAGTCTCTGCCTTACGGGCTGCCTTGAAGGAGCAGAGCGCAAGTTCCTGATGTCTTTGAGATGGATGAGGAGCAAAGACATCCAGACAGCGGTTGCCACATCAGGCTGTTTTGACCTTCCCAACTACAGAAGTCCATAGCTGTGGTGTTAGGACTTCCAGGTCAGCCCTAAAAGCCGTTTATGAAGCAAAACTGATTTGATACCAGTACATACTGGCTGTATTTGCTTTTCGCTGGATCTTCTGGGATTTCTGCAGTGAAGCTTTTCTATCTGTGCAAACCAAAACTTTTGTGAGAGGTGTTGTTTTCAGCAGTGCTTCGATAGGAAGGATTCTCCACAGGGTGGGACTTCTGGCCAAACCAGGACAGATACCGGTGAGGTCCTGAAATTGTCAAGGTTGTGTTTGAGTTTTTGTGGTAGTGAATACATAATGAAGCAAAGTGGGGCAGCTTGGACAGAAGTTTCAGAATTCCCACCCCAGAATGTCCTTAGTTTGTTTTAGTCAGTGTACTGCATAGCCTGAAGGAGGAACCCCATCCCTGTTCCGGGCAACTTATTTTCATCTTGATGTGGAGTGGGAATTGTTTTAATCTCAGTATTTTGCGCTATTGGAAAACTGTTTTGCTTATTCAGTTGTGTTTCACTTTGGTTCCTCTCTGACTTCAGGCCTGAAAAGTGTCTTGTCAATGGCAACTGAAGCCAAATTCCTGATCCACCATTAATTTCTGAATGTGCATTCTGGTCTATGGATTTAGCAAGATTAGGTTTTTCGGGGAGGGGAGAGGAACGAGGCTACAGAGTTTTGGCTTGTGCAGAAAGAACTGGTCTGTGAATATCCCCAGCAGTTGTGGTTGGTTTTTTTTTTTTCTTTGTTTGATTACCTCTTCCTTTCTTAAGTCAAGTAGTTTCTGAATTTGGACGCTGGAGGTTGTCACAGAAGCACCGTTTGGATTTTCCATTCTTACAAAGTGGTCATTTCAGCTTGTACTGTGTAGGTGCTTGAAGTGGAGTAAAGTTGAGCTCTGTCAGCTGCGTCCCCTGACCTGGAAATAATCAACGCAATAGGCTGAAATGCAGAAAAAAAACCTGTCACAAAGCTGCCGCGGATGGGGAGGGAGGCGCAGCCCAGGAAATGAGCATTTTCTTAAAAATTCTCTGAGCTCAAAATGAATCATTTTGACAATTTCTTTTTGGGGAGGGGAAAAGAACCTTTTATGGTTGATTTTGCTGGTCACTTCAGGCTCTTTTTTTTCCTCTTTTTTTTCTTTTTTCTTTTTTTTTTTTTTTTTTTATTCCCCTTTCCATATGGGACTTCCTGCTTCTGTTTGGTTTCTCTTTGGCCTTTTGAGCTTGTCTTATTGCTTGCCTTGAGAGAGGGATTAGCGATGTATGCATTTCAAAGCGGGGCAGTTGCATGCTGTGGTGCCTGGGCATCCCAGTGGATATGCAGATAAACACGGCAGCACCCGCAGGCTTGCCCCGAGGAGCACAATACCTGAAACACTGGTATCAGAGAGATTGGTGCATTCCACTTTATGCTGATATGAAGGTTTCTATCCCAAGTTCTGGCAATACAGGGAGTTGAAAATGTTTCTTTTTTTTTTTTTTTTCCTAACCAAGGCTCCTCTGCCTGAGCTTTTCTCGGTGTGTGATTGTGGCCCTTATTTCTGTGTGGTTTCTTGAGATGGTTGTGCCTTTTAATTTTTTTTTTTTTTTTAAATTTTGCTAATAGTGGACGGCACAGAGTGCTGCTTATGAAGCCACCGTAATCTTCCAGCCACTCCAGTGACATGTTTGGCGCCTGTGACCTGCTTCTCAGGGTTGCTCAGCTATTTGTCCATGTGGCAATTTTCTCTCCTCCCACCCCTTCCTTCGGGTTCGAACTGAGCTAATCCCTCCCGCTACTGGGGAGGAAACTCCCCACCGGCCCCGATCCGGGCTGTGTGGAGCCCTTTGCCGGCAATAAGCGTCCCTTGGGAGACGATGCAGCTTCGCGGGAGCGGGGCTGCGCTGTGCTCGATGCCGGGCTGGTTTCCTGTTTCTATTCTGGTCTCGAGCTGCTCGGCTCTGCTTCCTGCCCGCGCGCCTCGCACAGATTCCCTGAACCCCCAGCCTCTCGGTTTTTTTTAGGAGCGATTTCAGTTACAGACCCAACTGAAAGAGGAGACCTCTGCGTGGAGGGGGACGGCAGGGACGGCTGGCAGCTCGCTCGGGAGAGGACGGGCTCTGGCCGGAGTGACTAGGCGGGACAGCGTTTAATCAGGAAATTGCTGTAGGATGACCAGTTCTGGTCTTGGATACTGAACAATAGTCTGTGCTCTGTCACACGCATCCCCTGTGCTGCCGCAGCCTGGAAATACAGAGCCGCTCCTTGCACCATCGCTGCTGAGGCTGGGTGACCCTCTGCTTTTAAACACATTTTCAAGAAGTTGTAGGGCAGGGAAATCAGTTTTTCACTTCCTTTTTGCTGCTGACTTGGTGTCACTGGAAAGCCTTTAAAATGTGCGGAAGCCTTTTGTCAGTCTGATGTCAGACATACAAGCCTCGTCCTCTTCCCTTTCCATCCAAACTTAACCCTGCACGAGGTTCCACACTGTGCAAGGGAGGGTTGGCGTGACCTTCATCTGCTGTGTGGAGCGGTTGCTGGGATAAATTAAGGTGTTTAACTCTGGCTGACAGCGCTGCACGCGTTTTAAGCGGTGCCACACCTGAGCGTTCCGTTCACAGGAATCGTTTTCCTGTTTTGGCCTGCTGGATGGACTTGTCTCCGAGGCGTGCATGGATCATAAACGCCGTGGAGAAAACTGTTTCCACGTGGGGCTCAAATGCAGGGCATGGCGGGGGCCCAAGGCTCGGCCACGCTGCTTAGATGGGCTTGTGCCTGCACCCTTATGGCTACAAGGTTTGCACCGTGATTTCAAGCAAGTCCTGGTAATTGGAGGAGGAACTGTATTCTGGTTTTTATTATAATTTTGAATCAGGTCTTACCTAGGAAAATAGAAACCTTTATTTACAAAAAAAAAAAAAAAAAAAAGAGCTGAATTTCCTGAAATGACAAGAAGTGACATCTCTAGGAATTGACTGTTCTGGCACCCTGACCCTGAGGGTAGCACCGGGCGTACGTCAGCGTCTGGCACGGGCCAGGTTTCCATGGTTATGCTACCTCTCCCCGTGCATGCTCTGAGCCAGGGCAAGAGGAGGATTTCCTTGATTCATTCCAAACGTGTCTTCAGTTTCTCTGTCCCATCCAGATCAGCGGTACCTGCCTGCGGGTGGGGTATTGCGGACAGGCTCTCGACTGCGAGTGGTTTCTCTAGAGATGCCCCAGCTGGCAGTGTGAGGGTCTCTGCCGTAGCCCCTCGTCACTCCCTCGCTGGCTTCTACGACGGACTTTGGGAAGGAGCTGCCAGCTTTCAGCTGTCTCTTCAGCTGCTTTTTCCATCCAGAGGGCCGCCAGATCCATCGGGCTTGGAAATACCTGATGCCTTAGAAATCTTGTTCTCTCCTAAAAATCTTCCTTCCTTCTGCTTTTTTAGAAAGTGATTCTGTCACTCTTAATTGTTTCAAAGAGGCTAATAACAATACTAAAAGCTGAGTTGTCTTAAAATCCAAAGTATTGGCCTGAACAGGGGCCTTTTAAATTTTTTTAAATTATTTCAGACTTCTGCCTTTGCTGCATTTCTTTGCCCACCCTAACTCGTGTGGTTGGCATGGTGGCATAATCACGTGCTGAGATGACTAAATGCTTTGGAGTCTAAATTGAACACATCGGAGACTAGAAAGTGCCTTCCAGAGGAAGCACTGCTGGGGAATTGGAATATCCTTACGGCTGGCAATAAGAGGGTAGCTTCCTGCCTCTTACGTGATTTAACTTTTTATATGATCTGGGGTTTGTCTTCAGACTGAAGTAAAATACTTAAAAACCTCTGGAAGAAAACCAAAAGCTCTTTAAATAAACGGGTTGTGGTCTGCCATCTGAGACCCGTACTACTTTCTCACTTGCACTTTCCTTCCCTGGTGTCAGACCGGCCTTTCCGATTGATGTGATTGATTTGTAGGTCTCACTCCTCCTGCATCCCTAAAACCCTCCAAAAACCCGATGTCGCTGAGAGAATCCTCAGATGCTGCTGCCACGTTGCTGCTCGTTGTGTCCTGGGGTCCTCCATGGGGTCCTCCATGGGCTCCTCCTTCTTTCCTGCAACTTGTTTTAGGGTCAGTGTTACTGTTGAAGACAGAGATTTTATCCTTCCGTTTGGCAACGGGTGGCTGGGCCACTTCCTGCGTTAGCCAAAGTGATGCTACTCCGTCAAGCAAAACTTCAGCGTTTACCACTGCTGTTGGAATACTTTATGTTGTATCAATGTTTAGGTAAAACTGGCTTTCTACAAGCTGAGCGGCTTTCCAAGAGTTAAATGGAAACTCTTTTCTGGAGAGTTTTGCTGCTGCGTTTCCCAGGGTCCTGCGGAAGAGCTCGGCACCCAGCGCTCCCTGAGTGGGAACGTCTGCCCTTCCACGCGCTGGCTTTTCCCTTCAGCGACATCTTGTTCTGTGGATGAATCGCGTTACTCCTTCTATACTTGGCGCTGCAGCTTACAGCTTTTGAATCTCTCCTCTCCAAAGACCGAGGATATGAAATTTGTTAGTCTGCTCAGTGTTTGGAGGGGGGAGGAAAGTCCCGTCCTCCCCCCACCCCCCCCCGCCTCCTTTTTTTTAAATTTTATTTGGAGGGGGGAGAGAAGGAGGGGTGGCACAGGGTGGGAGCAGTAGATGTGATTAAAGCTCCTGCCGAGTAGATCTGTGGGAGTGGAGTATCGACCTCTGAAAAATCAATGGCTGCTGCGGTAGCAGAGCTGGCTGTTTTGCAAGGTCTCCCGTTGCAGGAATGTAGTAAAGCCAGCAGCACTTCCGTCTGTCGTCCTCCCTTTTTTATTTTGTACCTGCTTTCTGCCAAACGACCAGACTCACCTAGATTTACTGAGGTGGATTAGAACAGCAGCTTATTTTTGCAATCAGAGTAAAATTTCTTGTGTGACACTGAGCCCCTCCTCCTGACAGCCTCCTTTCCAAATGCTCTTTTTCCTGCAGTGCAGCTAGAGCCAGCAGCTTCTACCAGTTTGTCTAAAGCCAGCCTGGAAGAATGAGCTTTTCAGCTTCTTTTTTGAGCAAGGAAACTGCACGAATCTTCTCTTGCATGTTCTAGTCCCCATCTTAGGTTTGTAATTGTCAGCGCTGATGCCTGAGAGGAGCTTAAACTCCTTGTAAGGGAAGGGAATATGGACTCCATCTAGCAGAGGCTGAAGCCTTGGTGGCGTTACCTTCCTGATATTTGTTTTAGTGGGGAGGTGTTTTTCCCTTGAAGTAGTAACAGTCTAGCACTTATTTCCTTTACCTAAGGGCTGCTTGGGTGAGTAAGTGGCACATAATAGGACTCAAATGTTTTTATGCATGCTTGGTTTTATAACCAGGATCTTGGGTTTTTCTCCAACAGAGCTTGCTGCAGAACCCGAGGACTGGCTAGTTTCTAGTTGCTCACGTGTGTTCCGTGCTCAGATCCGAGGTTGAGCTTCCAGGGATGTCTCTGAGGGGCCAAACCCAGTGATTTCATTGAATAATTAAATCCCTTTGTTCCTTCCGATTGCTGATCTTGTCCCGTTTTGAAGCGGTGTGTAAGAGGAAGAGGCAAGGCCATGAATTTAAAAAGCTTTCATAAAGCACAGGTGTACTGTGCAGCTCGTGCTACTGTGGCAGCGATCTTCCTTCTGGGCATTCCCTGCTTCTTATGCCAGGAGAAAGTCTTCTTTCCCTGTTAAACTAAAAGCAAACTTTTCAACACCTTGGAGAATAAGAGGTAAGAGCCTGCGTGGCAGTGGAGGCAAGCTGGTTTTGGTCAAGGGGACACCAGCTTGTGTTGCTAGGCTTTGCTCGTATTTGATTACTCTTTAGTCATATTGGGTAGCTTGGGAATGTGGCTGAACATGCTTCCCGCACATGTGTAAACACAAAATCAGTAACAGGTAAACTGGCAGCTTTAAAATACGTATTTTTGGTTTCTACCCGACTCCTCCCAAAGTATGACAGGGTACGGAGCGCAAGGGAACAGAGGGTTAACAGGATCTTTCACATCACTTTAAATTCCAGAAATGTTCTAGATGCAGCAAGAGGTTTTATTGGAGAGACATCCTGCACGCATCCTTCCTCTTCCTCCCCTTTGTCTCTTGTCCGGCCCATACACGGACCAAGAATGATGATCATCTAGAAGGTGCTTTTGGTGCTGTAAAGATGCACTCGTTATCTTCTGCACAATAACCAATGGTAGAAGAGCAGAATGAGACGAATGGTGGCCTTCCCTGGCGAAACTTCTATGGTTTTGGGGATAGGACAGGACTTGGAAATCTGCTGTGTCTTTGGAATAGTTCACTTTCTTCTCATGGCGATGGTAGGTCTTCACATTTTCACTCAGAGCGTTCAGCGAGCCTGCAGCTGCCTATTACACCCTGAGAGCCAGTGCTCAGTGGGTTTCGTGTTTGTGGTGGTACATGCTGATGGATTTTGTCAGAATTTTAGAGCATGGCAGTTGAAATTGAGCTGATGGTGATGCAGAGCTTGCAGGAGCGTGAGCCCTTTCCAGTGGGCCTCCGGTGAGCTGGACCGGCTCGGAGACTGAAAAACTCCCTTCTGACTCTGATTTGTCGGCAAGAAAAAACTTTGGAGACAGTAGATTACAACTCTTTGTAGATGAAAAGTATCAACTGGATTTCTGCTGTAGCTGAAGTTGTGTTCCCCAGCTCTCCAGCTTCTGGTTTCTCCTGGGGAAGCAATCTGGAAGAGGCAGACGTAGGCAGGAGGGCGGTGGCAGGGCTGCAGAGCCCTCCCCAGACCCTTCCCTCACATCCAAGGAAATCTCAAGTCAGCTTTGCAAAGCATCTCCTCGGATGTGATGTGAATCTGTAAGTCTGGTGTAAATGGAGCACGGTGAGGTCTCCAGGCCGCTTTGTGTTAGGAGATAGAGTGCTTTGTGAAGCATAACATGCAAGATTCCGTTGCCTGTACTGTAGAAGGAGGAACGAGTCTATCCATTTCCCCGAAATAGCAGGGAGATCCTAAGCTTGCCAGTCAGCTGTGTAATTTTTGTGATAGAGAGGATTGAGGTATTTTGGGTGTGGAAATAAAAAGGGAAGGGGAAGGACAAGCTTGTGATTTTTAAGTGTTGATAGCTCTTGAATGAGCGGAAAAGAAACTGCAGAGAAAATGAGAATGTAATAGAAAGTAGGTATTTCAATTAGTCAGGAGCAATGAAGAGACTTTTTCCCTTTCAGAAAGAATCGGGGAATAAATTTAGCCATTGTTCTCTGGTCTTGCTTGTAAGCATCTTTATGGAAACAACTGGCCTTACAGAATTTATAAGCTCCACCACAGGCTCGTCTCCGGCTTATAATTTCCTTGAGTGCTATCTAGTGATCTGATAGTGCCTACGATCATTACAGCCTCACTGCGCTCCTTCCCTCTTCCCCCACACTTTTCATAGGCACTTAGGCTGGGGCTGGGCAGGGGAGTCTAAAGGAAGGCTGCAGTCCCCAGCGAGGAGATCAATTTGCTTTCTGGTCAGTCTTCCTGCTCTTCCAGATCAGTGGGATGGGCCAGAGCGGAGCCTTGGATCTCTTTTCCTCTGGGGTTTTGTTACCTTGATCTTAAGTATTTCTTGTTGTTTCATCTTTATGTTTGTTTAACAAATGAGCTCGTATCAGATAGTGAAATGGTGGTTCCTTTTTTTCATATAAAAGAAACCGTGCTGTTTCCAGCATAAACTCACTGGCTCCCTTGTGTTGGTCATGCCAGGACTTGCAACCTTTTCCCTGAGAGATATGAACTCCCCTGCCCCCTCCTTGGGGTACCAGATTGTGCGATTTCAGGCATGGTTTTGTTGTGGTGTGAAAAGAAGGTGTTAGCTGCTGAGTCCTTGTTTGTCAGCAGTACTGACAAACCCATGCTGGCATCGGCAAGGGCTGGGCAACCAATCGCAGCTGGAACAGTTATCGTTTCAGGGTCCCCGTGGGCTTCCGCTATCAGGTCACATCCCAAAATAACACTGGGCAGTATTTCAAGTGAAGAAACTCAGGCTTTGGGGCTGCAGCCAGCCTGGAGTGTGAGATTCTGTGTGAAATAGTTGGAATCCCTCCAGCGTTTTTGATCTGCATGGCAGATGAGCAATAAAATGCATAAAAAACACATTGGAAACACGTGAGGAAATTCTCCAGACCCTGACGTTTCCTTCAAGTTGGCAGAGTTACTGCTGTCGAGCCTCACCTCCTGTCTGGGCTCGACTGGCTGCGCTTGCGGGAGGAGGGAAGAGGAGAGCCCTTCTCCTGGTGCTGCTCCGTCTTTCCAGGTCTCCTCCTGATGCTCTGTGGGAGGCAAATACAACCTCCCTGGCCCTCTCCTCTTGGGCTTCATCCAGAACCCACTGACGGCAGCAGGTCTCCATTATTTCAATGAGGTTTTCTTTTTTTTTTTTTTAAAAGCTTCTCTGCTACGGCTGTCCTTAAAACAGTCTGTGGAGCGATTGAGAGATTTCTTTTTCCCCTACTTTGTGGCGCACTTGAGTAAATGGGATATCAGAGCTGGAGGGTGTCCTTTAGTTAAAAAACCCCAACACTCTGTGCTTTGATGGTTGGCATCCTGAGAAAATAACTTGATAGGTGGAAAACAGCTCCTTACTGATTAGCTGCTTGCACTTAGGCGTTCCAGTCCCCGCTTCCCTCCTTCCCCTTGCAGGAGTCTCCCTTCTGAGAAACTTAGTCCCGCTGAATAACACCCTCGGAGACTGCTGCTGTGCTGGCAGAGCGTTTCTTCCCTGGGAAATGACTGTATTGTTGGAATTCATAGAACTTACAGATCTTTAGAGGTGAAGGTCACTTTATGAGTTACTTAATTTTTATGGTCCTGTTTCAATTCACATCCTAACGTCCAAGAAAAGTTGACATGTAATTCACTTCTAACTTAATTAAGCTGACGATCTTCAGAGTCTGATCCACAGCCTTATAACTGGAAGGCCTGCTTTTCCTATATGTGAGGTCTGTGATGGTATGCTAGCAATGCAGAGGGGCCCTCGCTCGCATGTCTAAAGCAACCCTGTATTAACCTGCTTAATTAAAACTGAATGTTTTTAATGACTTGCAGTACTTAGGTTAAGCTTTGATGCATAGGCAAGGCCGAAGACATCAGCTTTAAAGATTGTTATCTAGTTACTTAGGAGTTAATTTTCAAACAGCTTTTAACATTGCTTCGTTTTATGTCTTGCAGATATTTTCGTGCCTGGCATTACCAAGTCATATCCTCTTAGTCTGCCCGGTTCTTGTATGAATATTGCTCCTACCATGTAGCAGACAGTGAGCTCGGATCCTGGAGGCAAACCTTCTCTTCTGCCTCTTGGAGAAGCATGTCGCTCATATTCCTGATAACAGAAGGAAACTTCTGCATTTCACCTTGCACGCTTGCTCTTTATCTGTCCTTTCATGCCAGTATTTTATCTCAAGCGTACGTTTATAATGTGTTTTTTCCCTTTGAGCCTAAAAATCTCTCATCTAAGTAGGTGTAGGTTCTGCCCCTCTGCTCTGGAGGTTTAACTGCTCTGAAATGCCGTACCCGCGTAAGCTCCCGGTGGTGGCGATTTTAAAACTGCAAAGGGTTTTGGCCTTCCAGCTTCATTTCAGACATGATGAAAACAGTGTTTGCGTGCATTTGGTGATTCAGACTAAAAGTATCTTATTCTATTTAAGGGACACACCAGTATTTCCATCCAGTTTTAGGTTGTACTGAATTGGTTTCTGGACATTCTGATCCCTTCATTGACTTAGAGGGGAATCTAGTTGTGTATCTGATGCTGGTGGCTGAAGTTAGATGGCAGCGAGTCTCAGGGATAGGAGTGTTTTGCTCTTGATTGTTTGTGTTGGTTGATGCTTTTTAATGCAAAATGTTGGAAATACTGTCTCTTTACTCCCACTTCAGATGGTTTCTGCAGTAGGAATGTGGAGTTCATCAAAGTTGCATAAACTAGCTGCATAAAGGACTAATGCTTTTGATGTTACAATAGCAAGGTAGTGAAAATTGCAAGACACTATTTTTAGGCTTTTTCTGCAGTTTTTTAGCTTTCATTGAAATAAAGTGCTTTTTTTTTTTTTTCCCCTCAGGAAGATAATAGTTCAGCAGTAAGCAAATATACCTCTGAGACTGTTGTGCAGGAAATGGTCCCTCAAACAGAAGCAGTAGTGGAAGGGGAGGAAGGACATGCTATGCGCTAAGTCATCCCACCAAGTGACTGGTGTTTTCATTTGCCAGCATTTGTTAGAAGCATTTTGATCAAATTCCACCGTTAAACTAGACAAGATTGCCTTGCTGCAACAGACAACTGAACGTGGCGCGGCTGATGCCCAGCTCTCCCCTTTGTCCTCCCTGAATGTCACTGTCTGTCCAACAAGTGTGATGAGGTTCTTGGATATCTCCCCGGTCATTTTTTTTATTCTTCCTTAACTCCAGTTTTCCGCTTCTTAGGATGTGGTGCTGTACTGTTCTCCAGCTTAGATGATGGGGATGTGCTGTCAGAGCCTTTTCACACATCACCTGGCAGATGGGTGTTAAAGAGCGATAGGGCTCTCGCTTGCTCCTGAAGACCGATAGGTTTGCAGTATCTTGTGTCTGAGGTCCTTCCGCGCTGCACAGAGCTGGGAAAATGTTATCCGAACTGCTGCTAAACAAGGCATCACCCAGTCGGTGTAAATGAGACCAGGGTGTCCAAGTTATTTATCAGTTGGCTTGGCCTTCCTGCGTGGTGTTTTACATGAGGTTGGCTCTGTTCATGCTGGTCAGAGGGAGTCAGTCTGAAATACCTTCGGGGCTCAGTCCACAACATTTTTGATCCAGGGTTGATTGCTTTGAAAGACTTACAAAGGATGGGGTGAAGTCCTGGTAAGCTTTGGTCTGCCACTTCTTCACCTTCTGTGATCCTTGGAATCTCTGGCAGAGATTTTTATCTAATCACTGGAATAGTTATAACTTCCCAGCTTTCTGTTCAAATGCGCCACTGCTTACTCCGTCTTGGACTGAGTCCTCCAAGCCTGAATAGCTGATGCACCTTATTATCAAACAGCTAGTATAATTGTGCATGGTGGATCTGCACATCATCATCTTCTCGGAAGTATCCCCATTTTTCAGACTTGCCAGCTGATTTTTGGCGCTGCTGCTTTGCAGGCGCCGCTGTGGCAATTGGAGGTTTCAACTTCCTTAGGCTTTTCGTGCTTTTCTTCTTCAGAGTGGATGCATGCGGTAGGAAGGGTATTTTCTAGCCTCGCCTTCAAGAACAGCTGAACTTTACAGGGTGATACTGTAACTGCTAATTTTTGCTATCTTTGAAGAAAGGGAAGTGGGAACCCTGAAGAGTATTTTATGGTTTTCTTTTAAATCTCTGTTTAGTTGGTTTTTATCCATCTCAAGTGAGTAGTTTCCCAGCTCATATGAGGTTTATGAATTAATTATGGTGAGGCGGGAGTTTTCTGTCTTTTAGAAGCTGAGACATGTCTCTCTTCCAAGCCATGATCACATGGGTTGTTTCCTCTATTTGCAGTTTTACGTGTATTGTTGATGCATTCTTTAATTTCTTGCCTCTGAACTGAATTGAAAGAAGCAAGTAGGAGAATGAGCAGGTTATTTGGACCATCAGCAAGCACTTGGCAAACTAGCTAGGGAACTTTTGGGTTCAGAGACAGGCAGCAGGATAAGACACATTTAGCAGTTACCTCGGTCTGCAGCAGCGTTCGTTACTGATGATAACATGAACTGAGTTCATTGATTTCTATTTGTAGTATGCCTAAGGGAGAAATGCACTCTTTCTTAGTGGTATGTGAGAGAACAGTCCTGTGTCTTTTTTTATTGTTGCCTGATGTGTTTCTCTGTGTGTTGCAGGACCTGTCTGGTTCAATAGATGATCTACCCATGGGTACAGAAGGAGCCCTGAGTCCTGGAGTAAGCACATCAGGGATTTCCAGCAGTCAAGGAGAGCAGAGTAACCCAGCTCAGTCTCCTTTCTCTCCACATACCTCTCCTCACCTGCCAGGCATCAGAGGACCCTCCCCATCCCCAGTTGGATCTCCAGCTAGTGTTGCTCAGTCCCGCTCTGGTCCGCTTTCACCTGCTGCAGTACCAGGTAACACTACTCGGCACGGGTTCATCTTCTGGTGGGGCTGCCTCGTGCAGCTGGAGAGTGAATTAAAATGGCCAGTGGGGAGGATTTGGTCAGTGTTAGTACAATGTGGTTATTGAGGTCTTGAGATCTCATTTGTTTGTTTTAAAGTGTCTGTAACTTGTAAAGGATGCAGTAGGATGGGGTGAGATGGCTGGTAAACCAGCAGTGTCGTTTTTCTGGGTTAATGTGTCTGATCTTGGTCTTGTTTTTCTTCATTGTGGCTAACATACCCTTCTCCTGAAGTTGTTTGTAATTCTGGTATTTACTACTCTTGCATCCTGGGGTTTGTGGTGTGCAATTTTTGTGATTAACCACTTTCCTTTTTGCGGTGTAGGCAATCAGATGCCACCCCGACCGCCCAGCGGCCAGTCGGACAGTATCATGCATCCTTCCATGAACCAGTCAAGCATAGCGCAAGATCGAGGTGTGTGACATGAGTTAAAAGATTTAGTTGTGTGCATCTCTTTGTAACTCTAGACATGTAACTGAAAATTACCTGGCCTGATGACATGGATTCTATGTCGAGACAGCATTTAAAAGCTGCCCCAGGTTTATAAGCTGCAAGCACTTAGGCATCTTAGAGTAAATTCAACTGTTGCTGGTTGTTTGGGTTCTTAATGTTCCATCCAAGCTAGTAAGATGTAAGATGTTTTCTCTGGCTTTCGACACGCTTTTCTGTGAATATTGCTTGTCCAAGGTCCGTGACCTTAAGCTTCAAAATGAGGGGTGCTCGCAACAATAGTGTGTCTTTTCCCCCTAAGAGAATAAGGTTAGTGTGAGGGAAAATGCGTGTAATATTTAGCTCTCGTGGCTAAAGGTAGTTGTCAACCTGAGAAAACAAACAAGCAAACAAAAAAACAACAACAAGAAGCCTGTAGGATTTGCAGAGTGGTACTGTCTACTCCTGTGACACGAAGTTGGGGTTTTTCTCTGGTTAAACCAGGAAATTGGATCTCTTATCTTAGCAGATGACACTGGCTCCTTAATAGCAACCACTGTAAAATCTGTCTAGGCTGTTGCTGAAAGGATTTTGTTAGTGGGTCCTGGGGGTTGCTGTTACCTAAGAACACGTGTGTCCAGTGGTACCTCTGGATGCTTTGCACTAATAACTGTCTGCTCCTCTCCCTGGGTGGACAGGTTACATGCAGAGGAACCCTCAGATGCCCCAGTACAGCTCACCCCAGCCCGGCTCAGCCTTATCTCCCCGTCAGTCTTCTGGAGGACAGATGCACGCTGGAATGGGGCCATACCAGCAGAACTCCATGGGAAGCTACGGACCCCAGGGTGGGCAGTACGGACCACAAGGTGAGGCACAGTCAGCTCCTCGAGGTGGCAACTGAGCTCAGCAAATAGAAAAGGCCTCTCTCTATTGTAACATCTTGTCTTTGATAAACTGTTCTTATTTGTCCCCTCTTAATGTGTGGGTAATACAAAATAGTGCACTGCTCATGAGCTGGAAGGAACTGTGCTTTGTTTGTGTTGAGATTGATGAAATATGTTGCTTTCAGGGCTAGTTGTACTTCTAAATATAGGATCCTTCCTCCTCACTTAAAAAGATGCAGGTTGTGCATCCAGTGTAATAGAGAAGACTGGCCAATTCTCTTGGGAGAGGAAGAAAATTGAGTCTTGTATGTTTTGGAAAGGGTTAAGTGAGTTTTTTGCCTCCTATCTTGGACCATTTACCTCATTCTGCTCGGCTGAGGTTTGGGAGAGTTTCAGGCAGCTTTTGAATCGATGTTGTTACTTGGCTGTGTCAAAACACATTTTCTGTGGCTTATATCCAAGTACTTTGACTTTTTGTTGAGGTGTTAACACTCCCCCTCATCTCTGTTAGTGATCTTTAAATATTTGCTGATAGAAGATTTTTTATGGTGATTCATAAACTAACTAGTTGAACGATGTTGTCTTCCCCTCTTTTTATCTCCTTAGGAGGTTATCCCAGGCAGCCAAACTACAATGCGATGTCCAATGCCAACTACCCCAGTCCAGGAATGGGAGGAAGCATGAATCCCATGGGAGCAGGGAGCCAGATGCACGGGCAGACTGGCGTGCCACCGTACAGCGGGCTTCCTCCAGGCAGGATGAGCCATGCGACCATGGGGAACAGACCTTATGGACCTAACATGGCGAATATGCCACCTCAGGTGGGGACAGGGATGTGCCCCCCACCAGGTGGTATGAATCGCAAAGCACAAGAAGCGGCTGCCGCCGCCATGCACGCTGCTGCCAACTCCATCCAGAACAGGTAAGGAATGAGGTCTCTGAAGTCCCTTCCCTACGTCAGATCTAGGTTTCAGAGCTGTGGGTGGAATAACCCAAATTTGGGGTCATACCTAACATGCGCTTCCTTGAAGGTTTGCCCTTCTTGGAGACTTTTTCATCAATCTTAAGTGTTAAAAAAGGAAAAGCATAAAGCTTGAATGGACGAGCAGTGTGTTGGAATACATCGTTAATTACATGCTTAGGGAATTTTTAATATTCATAGGTGAAATCTATTTAACTCTGAGATTCCTTCAGTTGTTTTCACTTTCTGATCGTCTTTGTTAACATGTGTGACTTAAAAGACGCTGTGTGTGTGGTAAAGCCCATAAATCTAGCAGACAGCCATCCAGCTGCATGGAACCAAGGCATTACTTGTCCAGTGTAATGAACTTCTTCCTTTTAGGGCCTTGATGAGCAGCTGTGGGAAAGGGAGCTGGAATTCAGCACTGAACTTTGCAACTATTTTCTGTGGTTGTGGGGTTTTGGTTTTTTTTTTTTTTTCACTGCACATTTCAGAGTAGGTGTATGTGGCCTGCCAGAATGCCTTGTGAGCCAGGGACTTGTAAATTGGGTTTTCCCAGTAAAGCTGTTAGATATATTTGTTGTCTGACTGGGCATTGTGGTCTTTATCCTGACTTAACGGCTGCTTCTACAGTTCACGGTCTGGTGTTACCTATGACTGCCAGGAGGTCAAGTTCCCAAATGCCAATAAAGGCATCAAAGCCTGTCCCTTTGAGTAACAAGTCTGAACGACAGTTGTGTATGAGGTTTTCTGAGACATGTAAAGTAGTGTAGCTTGTATGGGTAACAAAAAGGAAAGAAAGAAAGAAAAATCATTAAATGTGGCTGGAGAACTACACTGTCCATCTATACAAATAACATATTCTCACATAAACGCACAAGGCTGCAGTATTTGCAGATCTGTTCTGCCCTGTAAAGGTGGCTTAACGACTAAAATGAAGTTCAGTTTGGGGATGTGGTAGAACAAGATTAAGGGTGAAAACGTTCAGAACTGAAGTCCCTCTTTCAAAATGGTTTGCATCCCCTTTTCTTTTGAGAATGAGACTTGGGCTCTAGGGTAGCTAAGCTTTAAAAGAGCTCCTGATCTTTGGTCTTTTGCTGGAAAAGTGAGCTGGAGAAAGTCACTTCTCCGCTCCTTTGTAGGAGGTTTCTTTTAGCAAACCTGACTCATTAGAAGACAAGATCTTAATGTTTAGTATTTGGGGTAAATGTCTGTTTCTTCCTTGACTTCTCTAGGCCTCCTGGTTATCCCAACATGAACCAAGGGGGAATGATGGGCACTGGACCTCCTTATGGACAGGGAATTAACAGTATGGCTGGCATGATAAACCCCCAGGGCCCACCCTACCCAATGGGGGGGAATATGGCGAACAACTCTGCAGGTAAGTCAGTGCGGACTGTTAGCCATGGCATTGATTTCGTTGTGTTGCATTGAAGAATCAGGGTTAAAGGTTCTTTTAACTTCCTAGGGATGGCAGCAAGCCCTGAAATGATGGGTCTTGGGGATGTCAAATTAACACCTGCAACTAAAATGAACAATAAGGCAGATGGGACGCCAAAAACAGAATCCAAGTCAAAGGTAAAATGTTTCGGTTTTTGTTTTTAATGACTCGCATCCTCTTCAGCATTCAGCGATATTAAACCATTGCATCTTAACTTGGATTGAACAGTGCATCCATCTAGTAGTGAGTGTGGTTCCCGAGAGAAACCTAATTTGATTCTTCCTCCTTACCCTGAACAGACTTCTCATTAGCGTGATTGTCCTTGTAGTATGTGATCTGACTGTTGCTTGTGACCATGGTTCTAACTCGTGTAGCGAGTGAGTGGGATATCCTCTTGTGGCGTCTGTTATGTTTTGGAGCATAATTAAAGAAATAAGCATTTCAAAACGTATGTATGTGTGTTTCAGAGTAGGCTCTGGCTATATTTGCAATAAACCACCAAATACCCACATATGTTAATAGCAGTACTCTTAAGGAGCCTGAACTCCGCCATCCCCTACAGAGACCCGCTAGCCCTCAGGAAGGCCAGGAAAGGGGCTTTTCTGTCGGAATTCACATGTCCTCCCCTATTTACAGCTCATGAGTTCAAGCCTTTATCTAGAATTTCTAACCTGTGCCTGGCACACATTATTTGTATGTTCTCACTTCAGTTGTGGGCTAGTCTTGCCTTGATTAGCTGGGGAGAAGGTACCTGAACAGATGCACCTTTGGGTCAGCTTTATCCCACTCGCAGATCCTGTGAAGAGCTAATTAGACTGTAGCTTGAATCAGAAGTGTCAAGGTAAAGACCACACAGTTGAATTGCTCAGTGTAAGGAGATCCAACATGAATTACGCTTCATGTGTCCAGCGCTGGCTGTGTTTGAACTGCGCCAGTAGTTCTAAAGAGGTTCTTCAGGATTTATCAGGAAAATTCAAACAGCTGAGAGTTTTACTTCTGGGATTTATAAAGTGTTCAGAAATGAATGGGAGCATTTGCTAGTCCTTTGGGAGTAATCAATTTCACTTGCAAAACAATTTAGTATTAGGAATTATCACCTGCCATGGTGAAACTGCCAAAAGAAGCGTAAACAAACCTGAGCCTGTGTCTGGTGTAGGCTTGGAGCTCCTCAGTTATCACCTCTCAGCTGGGAGGTGGTACACTAAAGTGTTACAGTTGTTTCACAAACAAACCTCTTACTAATCCTGTCTTAAAGCCAGAAGAGGGAGGCAAACGAGTTCTTCAGGGAGTATTTTTCTTCGCATTACTGCTACCAGTTTCAAAAGAACCACCAAAAAAAGCAGTTTCTGAGCCTGTGGTCTCCTCTTTCACTGTGTGAAGGAAAATACACGCTCTGTGAGTTTGACACCTGTGCCACCAGCAGTCTGCCAGAAGATCTCTCATTTTTGCTCATGTGTTCTGGCATCTGCCTTTCTACTTACGACAAAGGAGGACTTGAATGGTCTTGGGCTAGGAGATGCCAGAAGCTACAAATAAGGGTTGTTCTGTCCTCCTGGTCTGTGCAGTTCAAGGATTATCTCATGTGCTAATGAAAACACTCAGTCTGGGGTTTAGGGGTTCGTCTAAAACGTCATCAGGTTTGAAGTTCACTTCTATTTTGGAAGTCCGTTTTTAAGTAAGCATTTGGAGTGCTAAAATCGTTTCTGCCTTTACTCCAAGGGTATGTAATCCCTGTGGAAAAAGACAAAATAACATGCTCATGCACTACATCAAAAGACTTGGGCCAAGGCAGGCAAGGTGCAGGACCACAGGTTTTGCCTCTAAATAGACACTCAGACAATTCAGTCTGGAACTGGTGCGTGGTACTCGTACTTGATAGCTGTGAACTCGTATTCCCAATTCCTGTGATACCTCTCCATATCAGTTTTCCTGGATGCTGCTATGCCAGTGATAGCAAACCAGTATGGGAGCTTACGTCGTAGCTGGGTAGCAGGAGATTTCTGCGCTCCTGTCAGGGAATAGGCAAGGGAAGGGCGATGGTCCTGGTGGGGAACCCCTTGCACACATTGGTCAGACAGGTGCCTCTCATCTCATTTGCAGTTGAATTAGACGTTTTCATATTTAGCAGATGAGCCCACAAAGGATGTCTCAGAGAGATGGCTCTCTGCAAATTCTCCTTGAGGTTTGTTTGGTTTCTGTAGCATTCCTGAAACCTTTCACTTTTTAAAAATACATATTCTGTGAGTTCCCTGAGTAGCGGCTGGTTTTTTGATAACTTTGTCGAATAATACTTGCCTGACATTGATCTGAGACAAGTGTAGGTCTAATATAAAGCCGTTCTCAATATAACAGCAGAACTTTGAACTCCTATCTGACCACTTTTTTGAAACCGTGTTGGATGTGAACTAGCTGCTTTTGTGCTGCTCAGTCCTGATACCTGTTTCCTTCTCCTAGAAGTCCAGTTCCTCTACTACAACCAATGAGAAGATCACCAAACTCTATGAGCTGGGTGGTGAGCCCGAGAGGAAGATCTGGGTAGATCGTTACCTGGCCTTTACTGAAGAGAAGGCCATGGGCATGACCAATCTCCCAGCGGTAGGCAGGAAACCCTTGGACCTTTACCGGCTCTACATCTCAGTGAAGGAGATTGGAGGATTGACTCAGGTGAGTGTCTGGGGGCTGGTGGCTGTGTTCAGGGCTGCCCACTGTCTAGTGGTTCACAAGCCAATGGGCAACAGAATTGAGAGTTGGCTTTGTAGCTAGATGTAAGCAGTGACTTGCCATTTAGCTGTGTTTCTTTTCTTTTTATTTTTTTTTAAATAATGCTTGTAAAACCCAGCATCCTTTAAGTGAGCCAAATGTCCGCTCTCCCGTTGTCTGGTTGAGAACAGTCTGTGGAGAGGGTCAATTCAAGTGCTTTTTCTGCCCCTCCCCGCGTTGCCCAGTGCAAAGTTTGGTGACACTGTCATTGTCTTTGCATCTGGCTGTCAACTGACCTCATGGCTAATTTGATTTGCAGTCTGTCCCTGTTTGAAAAGTTTTATGCAGGTGAGGAAGAGAAGATACTAGTTTTGGGTTTTGAACACAACTGTATCTGCTCTGCTTAGCCCTTATTGCATCCTTTGTTTTAGCTGGAAAGTGTTGATTTCTCCCCGGAAAATTTCTTGGAGGAGAAGCAGCTGGGATTTTGAGTTTAGAGCCTCTTGTTTGGTTGTGCAGGTCAACAAAAACAAGAAATGGCGTGAGTTAGCCACAAATCTCAATGTGGGCACGTCCAGCAGTGCAGCTAGTTCTTTGAAGAAGCAGTACATCCAGTGTCTCTATGCCTTTGAGTGCAAGATTGAGCGAGGCGAAGATCCCCCTCCAGATATCTTTGCAGCTGCCGATTCAAAGAAGTCTCAGACTAAGATACAGCCTCCATCTCCAGGTGAGTTTAGACACGGGGTTAAGGTGCGCAATGAATGTTTGAACCAGAGGATCTCTGGCACTGTACACTGGACTCTATGTCCTGTGGGCCAGGCTGGTTCCAAACTTCCACAAAGCCCCTGTGTCTGTTTCTAATTAGATGTTCTCCCGTTGTGTAGATTAAATACTTCTGTAATGTGGGAGTGAATGATACTGGGAATAAGTCGAGCCTCTTGGGATAGTTCAGCTTGCATGTGTCCCACCCCTGTGCTAAGTTTAAGAAAAAGGAAAACATAAAAAGATACACATACGAATAGACACGCACCTCCGTGCATACCAGTACATCACTGCCTGATGAGAATCTGGTGGAGAGAGAAGTCTGGAGTTATCCCTTCAAGGTGATCTCTGCACGTCCTAGCAGCACCCCTCGTTGTTACTGCTTGGCTTTGGGAACTTGCTAGAAAAGTTGTACTTGTTTTGACTATGCAAGTGGTACCTTCTGGGAGCAAACGCTTGATGTGGGTGTGCACTCGTCTTCCTCATGAATCGTTTCTTTCTGTCTTCAGCAGAAGATGGTGAGGACTTTCTGAGGCTTTGTGCCCAGAGAGCTTCATAAGCCTGTTACAAATTGCATGCTCTAGAATTCAAGCCCTTTAAAATGAACTTCTACTGTTGTTTCAGATTTGATGGGGTGCTCCAGTTGCTGAATATTTAAGCATAGTGTTCAATTCGGGAAACAAACAACAAAAAAAAAAAAAAGGAGAAAATGTCCAGGCTAGCAGTGCATGCTGTACTCTGTAGTCTTCAGAAAGTCTGATCGTTTCTGTCTCATTTGCATTGAGTTCATTGCTTGAATTGCTGCTGAACTTGCCAGCCCTTTAAGATTCAATTTTCCAGTTTCTCTTACAAAGTAAAACCTTCAGATGCTTTTTCTGGTCAGGAGCCTGTTCGTGTAGGTGAAATAAAAACTTCGTCTGCTTTGAAGTTCCTGTAATGTTTGCAAAAAATGCCTTTTTGGTTCTGAAACCTGGCATCATCTTTGTCTAGCTCCTGAGGAGTGGAATAATGAACCCTTTTTTGATTGTACTGCAGTCGCGTCTCAGCCCTGCAAAGCCCTTGATCGACAGTGTGCTTGTCCGAAAATTCTGTTGGCAACTACCTTTATCTTTCTTCTCAGTTACAGTCTGTTGTTTTTTTAAAAAACTAAATCATGTCTTTTCACTAGTCAGGAAACCTGTCCCAGTGTAGCTTCAACCTTGGTGTATTCTGCAAGATAAAGCAACTTTTGTGTCATTAGACTAAACTTCTGTCTAAAGTGGTGTCTGAGTTCTGCTTAAACTAGACCACAAATCTATCCCCACTTTCTTTCCAAAAACTTCTTTCTTCCCCCCCTGAGATACTGGGCAGTGGAACAAAGACGTTAAGAGCATTTGGAGTTTATTTGGAGAGGGCTGAGACTTCCAGGAAGCCATTTAAAACTTTTTGTTAGCACTAGGTGCCTGTCAGAATGGATTAGATGGTGCATCAGTTTTTATTTTATTTTAACTGATACGGTGTTATGTGAAGGTTGTGAGTCTGCCTTCTGGGCTGTGGTACGGGCGATTTCTTGCTTCAGCACATCAGCAGTAGGAGTTTGCAGGGCGGCTATCGCAAATTCTGCGCGTTTGTGCAGCTCCGTTGACTTAGTCCATGGATTTGATTCCTGCTACGGGAGGACTGTGCTGTATTTGCTATTTAAACTCTTCTCTCCACTTCTCTTACTCCAGACTCCTGCAACTAGGAATATGCAGAGGCAGCCCTGAAGCATGGTTGGTTGTTCTGATCCTTTAAGCTGTATCGCTCAGCATGTTCACACTCCCCTTTCACTTTCCTTTTCTTCTTCTCTCTTGTTCTCCTGAATCGACAGGACCTGAGGGTGTAGGACGCAACACAAATGGCTTTCTCAACCTCAGCTCCAGACTTTAGAGCCTTAGAGGAGCATTGAGTCCCAGTAGGCGCTCCTGTTCCAGGGGGTCGCTGAGGCCCCACTGAACCAGCATCCTCCAGACTTGCATGCTTTTGCCTGTCTCCCAACAAATGGCCTTTATGGAGGATAACTTCCCTGTTTGAAATCCAAATGGACAACAGTGGGGTATTTTGAAGTCCCGTCATGTGGATGAAGGGCTGTGTCATCCCACACAGACACACGTGCTTTGCTCTCCTTGCAGACTTTATAACCTGTTGGCGTTGGCTTACACTTCATTTCAGCCTGTTCTGTCAAATGAACTGCATAACTTTGTGGATGGTGAGGATTGCACTGCACAATTCTCCATTGACCGCTTTTTGAGGCTGCAGAGCATCTAAAGGCCTTGCAGGACAATCATCTAGGCAGAGCTCTTGGTGCTGGAGCTGCTTTCCGTGCAGTGGAACCCTCAGAACTCAAAAGCGTTCACAGAAAGCCCTTGTAGAGTGGACCCGGGTGCTGCCTCGTGGGCACTCGCCTGCATGTTTCCTGCAAACAACCTTGGGTTCCTGATCGCAAACTCCAGCGTGTTCCTGGGGAGGTGTAATCAGTCTGCCGTTGGGTTTTAATTCCCAGAGCATGGAACTGGCCCAGCTCCAACTGTGTGTAAATTTGTGAGTGGGAGGGACGGCAGGGGGTGGGGACAAACACCAAATGGCAGCGACGCAGGGAATGTCTCGAGGCCTCTTCCTGCCGATGCCAGCATTACAAACGGAGACGAGCAGTGAATTCCTGGGGGAAGTGAGTGGAGCTGAACCGCTGCTGACGAGGGAATGAGAACGGCGGGGAGGGCGCATGAATGAAACTCCCCGCTGAGCTTGTCTCTGCCCTTCCTTCTCCCGAGACCTCCCCGGGCTGGGAGGGAGTCGCAGAGAAGAGGACAGGGTGCCAGGAAGGTGGGGTGTAAACAAACATGCCCTGGACGTGACCTCGGAGGATTTTAATGAATAGCTGAAATGACTCATCAACCAGCAGGGCTGAAGCTGAGGGATATCGGGTGCTGGGGATGGTAACTAATGGAAACATTAATTAAGAGTTCAGCTCTTGCCAGCTGCGAGGAGCATATGAACCTGAGAGCTGACAGTGTCACAGCGATCCCTGGGCAGAGGAGAGCTCCTAGAGCTGACGGCACAGCTGGATTACACATGATGGCCTGGGATTTTTGATGAAAGCTTACTGTAGCGTAAAGCAACCCATACAGAGCCAGGGAACTTGCTGGACGGGTTTTGTCATTTAGTGAAAGATCCGGCCTCTCCGGCATTCCCTGTTCCAGGAATCCTTGGGAGTGGTGCTTGAATTAACCTGTATGAATTAACCCCTCTCGAAGGGCAGAGCAGACAGAGGAGCCTTGTTCAGAGTTACTTGGTGACTTCAGCTGACGTCCTGGAGTTTCCATCACTAGAAAGACTGTGAGACTTCCAGGAGAGGGCTTAAACCCTCCTTGTTTCTGGTTAGAAAGTGAATGTGAAGGTGATGAGTCAGTGGTTGTCACTTGTCAAGAAGGACCATATTCGATGCTGCATGATGCACTATAGAGCATCAGCCTTTGAAACTAGACAGCCTGGGCAACACGCCACAGTGCCACAGTGGTGGCATGGTGCATAAAAGGTAATGTAGTTAAGAACAAAGGCGTGATGAAAATGAACGTGTCCTCTCAGCTTTACATCACTGTACATGGTTCTTCTGGGCCAGTCTGGCCCAGTGTGTCCTTGCAGTGTGGAGCTCCTTGTACTTTTTTGGTGATGTTTCATCTCTCTCTTTCTTGAAGGACTCTTTGCTCTCTGTTCTTGGGGCTGATGTTCTGGGAGGTTCTGGGTTGCATCTGTAGGGTGCAAAGCTGCTCACACCATGTTTTTGTTCTTGCAGCGGGTTCAGGCTCAATGCAGGGTCCTCAGACACCTCAGTCCACCAGCAGCTCCATGGCAGAAGGAGGAGACTTGAAGCCACCAACTCCAGCGTCTACACCACACAGTCAGATGCCCCCTTTGCCAGGCATCAGGTATGAAACCATTGCACCCTCTTCCACTATGCTGGATGCAAGCTGCGAACGTGAGGTTGCTTCTGGGTCATTACTGCAGATGGCTGGAGACTTGGCTACCTGTTTTGGTGGAGCTCCATGGCTTTGCTCCTTTGTTAATGGCTCACAGCAACATTGTTGACTCTGCACGTATGTGTAAATAATCATTATTTTGGGATTGGGTCTGAGGACAGTATTGTAGAAGGGCAATTCTTCATGCCTCTGTTGGAGGAGCATGGCTGTGATCCTTCTAGGGGATGGCAGCACCCGAGAGGGAACATGTGGGGAAAAGTATCCAGAGGAGCATTGTGGACCTCTCTCATTCTGCATTTGTGGTTTTTTTTGAATCAGGAGTAACTCAGTGGGCCTACAGGATGCCTTTGCAGATGGTAGTGATCCTACGTTCCAGAAACGGAACTCCATGACTCCAAATCCAGGGTACCAGCCCAGCATGAATACCTCCGACATGATGGGTCGCATGTCTTACGAGCCAAATAAAGATCCTTACAGCAGTATGAGGAAAGGTGAGGAAGTCCTCGTGTGCTCCTCTCCCTTTTCCTTGTATCTGGCTGTACGCTGGAATATGCTGTAGGAGACCTTCCTCTTGCCCAGAAGATTGGATGTGTCTTTCTAGGGTAGAGGGAGGCATGTTTATTGGTCTTTGTTTCAATATTTCAGCTCCAGGAAGCGATCCCTTCATGTCCTCAGGGCAGGGCCCCAACAGTGGTATGGGTGACCCTTACAATCGTGCTGCAGGTCCAGGGATGGGTAACATGGCCATGGGACAGCGGCAACACTATTCCTACGGAGGTCCTTACGACAGAGTGAGGTGGGTACTTGAACCCGCTGACATCCCCGTTTGCTTGACTCGTGTGAAATGATCACTCTGTCTTCACTACTGTGACTTTGCTGATCATCCTTTTCCGTTTGAGGAACAAGGGTGAATTTAAGTGGACGTGTGGGGTTTTTCGCTTTGTTTCCATGTAGGACGGAGCCTGGCATGGGACCTGAAGGCAACTTAGCAACCGGAACTCCGCAGCCAAACATCATGCCTTCCACCCCTGAATCGGGGATGTACTCGCCCAGCCGCTACCCGCAGCAGCAGCAGCAGCAGCAAAGGTCTGTGCGGGGTGTTGCCACAAACGGCTCTTCCCAATTAGAGGGTTCTGAGACTGTGACAGTGAAGCATGCATCTGATCAGACAAGTAACACATCTGTTTCTCCTCCAGACATGATTCCTATGGCAATCAATTCTCCACTCAAGGCACATCCTCGGGCAGCCCCTTCCCTAGCCAGCAAACTACCATGTATCAACAGCAACAGCAGGTAAAGTATCAAAAAGTTTCTGATTCCTTTGACTGAGAGACAGTAGAGTTTTATCTGTGAAATTTGTGAAAAGGGGAGGCTGAAAACTCGGTGGGCTCTGTGTTTGCTTTATGAATGTATAGTTAGCGTTTCCAGTGTTGTGTTAGCAAAACAATGTTCTGGTTGTGCAGTTTGTGGATGTGCGTGCTCTGGTCAGGCAGCAGGAGATCGAGAAGCTTTATTGGGCTTCTGTGCCCCTCTGGAACTTTCTGAATCCCATCATGTTTCTGTAACACTTCTGGTCCGAGTGATGAGATGAGTTTGTTTGGAGCAAGTCCTTGGGGAGCTGTTTCAGGTGGATCATTCTGCAGAACCCAGGGTTTTTTGCATGTCTTTGCCTTACTGAGCCTGCGGACAAAGGCTTCAGATCTGCCTCCACTGCCCCACTGCCTCCTACTCACTGATCTCAGAAACATCAGGTTTGTTTCAGGACAGAGTTTGAATGAACATATATCTCTCTCCATAATCCTTATATACGACTTGCTCTTTGTATCAGTGCCAGGACCCATAATGTTTTCCTGATAATTTTGAGTCCTCTGGTTTAGGAGAGTATAGAGAGGGCATTCGCTGAGCTGTGCTAAGAATAATTCCAACTGCTTTGCAGTTTGGCTCTGCAACCAGAGCCACGGGGCTCTGAGCCAAGAGTTCGAGTTACTCTGGTACTTGTCATCGTTGAAGCCCTAGAGCTCCATCTGAAGCCAGTCATGACCGTGGACCTTCTGAATAGACTGTAGCGGCTAGAGCATAGACCCTTGGAGGCAAGAGAGATCTTGGATTTTTGTCTCAGCAATTGACTGTTTTCTCCATTTGCACTTAAAAAGAAGTAGAGAGAATAGGTCTTGCTCCTTTCAGTGATGTGTTTTGAAATCTACAGGAATGGAAGAAGGAGGAAGTGCAACAGTTTTTAATGCATTTTGTTTGGTGCTTCAGCAGAAACCTCTGTTTTCTGGGAAATGTAAGAGAAATGTGGTCTGACAAAATTCCTGTATGTGAAAGGAAACGAGTACCTGTGCACAGTTTGGTCTGTGGTGAATGTATAGTAGAGCCGAGTCTTTTCTCCAGGAAAGTCCTTTCTGTGGGCAGACTTCTGCCCCCAAGGCATCCTTGTAGAATCCACAAGGAAACTATCCAGCCAGCCGCAAGGAATTGGTCTTGGCTTGTGAAACTGAAAGACTGATCCAACTTCACATTGGATATGGCTAACAACGAGACAAGTCTTGCCCTCTTACAGACCATGCCGCAGGGCATATCCTCTGGCTCCGAGTAGCTCTACCCACTGAGGTTTGGGTTGCTTGTTTCTAAGTAGATAATCTCATGTTGTCGATGCTTTTATTTTCCCCTGTAGAATTACAAGCGACCGATGGATGGCAGCTACGGCCCGCCCGCTAAGCGACACGAAGGGGAGATGTACAACGTACCGTACAGCGCCGGGCAGGGGCAGACGCAGCAGCAGCTGCCTCCAGCACAGACCCAGCAACCGAGCCAGCAGCAAACTGCACAGCCGTCTCCACAGCAGGACCTGTATAACCAGTATGGGAGTACATACCCTGCTGCTGACCGCCGATCTGCCGGAGGGCCACAGAACCAGTTCCCATTCCAATTTGGCAGAGACAGGGTCTCGGCTCCCCCAGGCTCCAATGCTCAGCAAAACATGCCTCCTCAGATGATGGGTGGTCCCATACAGTCTACTCCAGAGGGCCCGCAGCAAGGTGCCATGTGGCAAGGGCGCAACGAAATAGGGTACAGCTATCCGAATCGGCAGAGCACTGGCTCTGCGCCCCAGGGGCCTGCTTATCACGGAGTGACTCGAACAGATGAAATTCTGCATTCAGACCAGAGGGTCAACCATGAGGGACCATGGCCTTCCCACGGGAACCGGCAACCTGCTTATGGTCCCTCTGCCCCCGTGCCCCCAATGACTAGGCCCCCCCAGTCTAACTACCAGACCCCCCCTAGCATGCAGAATCACATTCCTCAGGTATCCAGCCCAGCACCTCTGCCCAGACCTCTGGAGAATCGCACTTCTCCTAGCAAATCTCCATTCCTGCACTCGGGGATGAAAATGCAGAAGGCAGGACCGCCAGTCCCCGCCTCGCACATAACACCAGCAGCTGTACAGCCTCCCATGATCCGGCGAGACATCACCTTCCCTCCGGGATCAGTAGAAGCTACGCAACCTGTGTTGAAGCAGAGGAGGCGGCTGACAGCAAAAGATATTGGTAAGAGGAAACTCCTGCTTTTCTGCTTGTGCCTGTCGAGGGGATGGGTGCTGCCGTTGCCCTTTGGTACAGTACTGCCACGTGGAAGGGCTCTGCTGGCTTTGAAATAATTATGTTTTTGCAAGTTCGTTGTGTTTTCAGACATCATTTTGGCATTGTCTGCGGAGAGATTGCTGCACATACAGTCTCTGCATCATCTTAAACAGGCTCTGCTCTTCATAGGTCCAAAAAGCGGTATAAAGTCTCTCCTTTTTTGTTTTTAAACTCCAGGAGCTGGAAGTATCATGTGTTTATGTTACAGGAACTCCTGAAGCCTGGAGAGTGATGATGTCTCTGAAGTCCGGGCTGCTAGCTGAAAGTACGTGGGCCTTAGATACCATAAACATCCTGCTCTATGATGACAACAGCATAATGACCTTCAACCTCAGCCAGGTGGGTGCAGATGCTCTCTGATGCAGGTCTTTGAAGTGCTAATTTTGTAGAGTTTTCTGTCAGTGAGACAGCAACAAGCAGCTCGTGCCCTTGTAGGGCCAGATTCCCAAATATCCGGTACCTGTGGAGCATGCCAAGTCTGCAGAGAGCACGGGGTCTGCGTTGGTGTGCGCTGGTGATTCTCTGGCCTGTGTAATTGATACGTTTGTTGGTGCGCGAGCGTGTGTTCTCTCCTTTCTGCTGAGGTGTATTGCTCCTGTAACAGAGGAAGTGAATAACGGTGCACTTTGCAGCGAGAGCGCTATGGAAGGCTGGAGGCCGCTTGCATTTTTGGGTGTTGGTGGTGTTCGTTCACCTCTGGCTCTGTCTTTGCCCTGGGACAGTGCGCAGCGAGGCCGGGATGCCAGTCCGGAGGGGCCAGCCTCTCTCAGTCAGCTGCCCCATGCCTCTGTGGCTGCTGTAAAAACCGCTGGGAAATACTGTAAAGGCTGTTTTGCCCTTCGCCTCCCTGTGTATTAACCAGAGGGGAGGTAAAACCAAGAGCCTGTGTGTGTTTGCGCAGGTACGTGTGTGTGGAGGGTGGTAGCTTGGATACTGACAGTCAGTACCTGGTTTTGCGTTTGTTCCTTTTCTCAGAGGATAGAAAGCTTTCTTTTCCAAACAGTTTATTGCCAGCATGAAAAGAACCCGTTAATTAACAGCACTGCTTAGATTCTTAGCCCTTTACGCCCTGCTTTCCCAGTTGCTCCTGCTGGCCTAAGTTGTTTTCTGATCACTGTTCCCTTCCTTCCTTCCCCTCCCGTTTTTCTCCTCCCTCGTAGCTGCCAGGCTTGCTGGAACTCTTGGTGGAGTATTTCCGGCGCTGCCTGATCGAGATCTTTGGAATCCTGAAGGAATACGAGGTGGGAGACCCAGGGCAAAGAACACTATTAGATCCCGAAAGGTTCTGCAAATCTTCAGCTTCCTCTCATGAAGAAGGGGAGGAGGATGATGAACCACGGAGCCTGAACTGTGAGGAGGAAGAAGAGGATGAGGAAGAGGAGGAGGCTGCGTTTTCAAGCAAGGACAAAGCACCTCTAGAGAGCAGCGAGGAAAAACTAGTTAGTAAATTTGACAAGCTTCCAGTCAAAGTTGTGCAGAAAAACGACCCCTTTGTGGTAGATTATTCCGACAAGTTGGGGCGAGTGCAGGAGTTCGAAAGTGGGCTGCTGCACTGGCGGATTGGCGGCGGAGACACCACCGAGCACATTCAGACCCACTTTGAGAGCAAGACGGAGCTACCTTTGACTCATAAACGAGCTTCCTGCAACTCTCTCTTGAGGAAACGTTCAGCAGCTGAGAGCAATCCCAGCGCCAGGGAAGGGGAGACTCCTCCATCCGACAGCTCCTCGGAGAAAAGGATAACTGCCACCATGGACGACATGCTTTCGGCACGTCCGGGCTCCCTGGCAGGGGAGGAGGAAGAGGTCAAAGCTTTGGAAACGGCGAAAGAAAGCAGCAAGTTTCCCTTTGGCATTAGTCCAGCTCAGAGCCACAGAAATATAAAAATTCTGGAGGACGAACCTCACAGTAAAGACGAGACGCCCCTCTGCACCCTCCTAGACTGGCAGGACTCTCTGGCGAAGCGCTGCATCTGCGTCTCGAACATCATCAGGAGTTTATCGTTTGTGCCGGGCAACGACTTTGAAATGTCTAAACATCCCGGGCTGCTGCTGATTCTAGGGAAACTGATTCTCTTACACCACAAGCATCCAGAACGCAAACAGGCACCCCTGACCTACGAGAAAGAGGAGGAGCAGGACCAAGGGGTGAGCTGCAACAAGGTGGAGTGGTGGTGGGACTGCTTGGAGATGCTGCGTGAAAATACCCTGGTCACGTTGGCCAACATTTCTGGCCAGCTGGACCTCTCCCCTTACCCGGAAAGCATCTGTTTGCCTATCCTGGATGGACTCCTCCACTGGGCAGTATGTCCGTCAGCAGAGGCCCAGGATCCCTTTCCAACACTGGGGCCCAACGCGGTCCTCTCCCCTCAGAGACTGGTTTTGGAAACACTCAGCAAACTCAGCATCCAGGACAACAACGTGGATTTGATTCTTGCAACTCCCCCCTTCAGTCGCTTGGAGAAGCTGTACAGCACCATGGTGCGGTTCCTTAGTGACAGAAAGAACCCGGTGTGTCGAGAGATGGCTGTGGTACTACTGGCCAACTTGGCACAGGGGGACAGCCTGGCAGCAAGAGCGATTGCTGTGCAGAAGGGCAGCATTGGCAACTTGCTGGGCTTCTTGGAGGACAGCCTGGCCGCCACGCAGTTCCAGCAGAGCCAGGCCGGCTTGATGCACATGCAGAACCCACCCTTTGAGTCGACGAGCGTGGACATGATGCGCCGAGCTGCTCGGGCGCTGCTCGCCCTGGCCAAGGTGGACGAGAACCACTCGGAGTTCACGTTATATGAATCGCGGCTGTTGGACATCTCCGTGTCGCCTTTGATGAACTCTTTGGTTTCACAAGTTATTTGTGATGTACTGTTTTTAATTGGCCAGTCATGACAGCTGTGGGATCCGAGACCCTGTGTGCGTGTGCGTGAGTGGAGAACTTAGAAACTGACTGTTGCCCTTTATTTATGCAAAACCACCTCAGAATCCACTGTCTGCCCTGCGCTGTCCTGCTTCTCCCTCGGGGAAAGATGTCCCCGATCCCTCTCCCCTTCCCCTGCCCTTCAAATTTGTCCTGAATCCCTTATTAAAGGAGACAAAGTTCTGTCTACGTAGAAGACTTTTTTTATTTTAACCAAAGTTACTGTCGTTTACAGTGAGTTTGGGGAAAACGACTTGCCGTGTTATCACATTGACAGGCACCACTTTCATAACTGTTTTTAATGGTAAACTCTGAAGGACAAAAACGACTGCTGAACTCTGTGTGGTTTATCGTTGTACATTCACAATCTTGCAGGAACCAAGAAGTTACCAGTTGTGAACAGACCTTGTCCAAGGGAGGCCTGTGCAGTAGCGTGTAGAACTTCATGTACTGTACACCTTAAACTGTAAACATACTGTAATAATGTCTCACATGGAAAAAAAGAAAAAAGAAAAAAACGCTGGATCAGCAGCAAGCTGTAGTTTTTAAAAATGTTTTTAGTTAATGTTGAGGAGAAAAAAAGGCTTTTCCCCCAAAGTATCATGTGTGAACCTACAACACCCTGACCTCTTTCTCTCTTCCTCCTTGATTGTATGAATAACCCTGAGATCACCTCTTAGAACTGGTTTTAACCTTTAGCTGCAGCCCGAACGCTGCCACGTGTGTATATATATATGACGTTGTACATTGCACATACCCTAAGATTCCTTGCAGTTTTGTCCCCCTCTCCCTACCCCTTTATAGTATGACGAGTTAACGAGTTGATGACCTGCAAAAGCGAGACACAATTATTTAATCTCTTGCCAGACATCCCTCCCTGGAGGATGCTGTACAGGTCTCTGTGTATAAAGTCATTGCTGTCTCAGCAGCCAATCAACTTATAGTTTATTTTTCCTGTTTTTGTTTTCTTTCTAATCGAGGTGTGAAAAAGTTCTAGGTTCAGTTGAAGTTCCTGATGAAGAAACACAATTGAGATTTTTCAGTGATGAATTCTGCATATTTGTATTTCAGACGATGTAGCTAAAAACTTGATGTAAATTCCTCCCTTTTTTCCTTTTTTGGCTTAATGAATATCATTTATTCAGTATGAAATCTTTATACTATATGTTCCACGTGTTAAGAATAAATGTACATTAAATCTTGGTAAGATGTTTGTAAGGGTTTTTTTTATTAGCAGAGTGGGGAGGTCGCTTCAGTGCTTGTCAGGTCTTGTGGACGGTGATGATGTAGGTCGGCTCCTCCTCGCCACGCAGCACCGAGACCTCAAAGCTCCTGCGCGTTACGGCGGTGTCTGGGGATGCCGAAGTCCCGTCTGGCTCTAGGGAACCGAAATGCCATGTGCTCTGGCTCTGTTTTCTTTGTTGGGCTTGTTTCAGTGACGGAGTTCTGCTTTAGGCTCGGGTAGGAGTGGATTTGCAGCGTGAGGTGAAGCTGCAGCAGAGGCACAGTTCCCAGGGTGAAAAAGGCGGTTGCTCGGAAGGGAGGCAGTTCCCTTTGGGCTCTGTAAAATGGAAAATTTTCATTCCCCTTGCATTTTTCACATTTTCTTGGAACCGCGGTGTGGACTCTGACTTCCTTCAGAGGACGGGGTTTTCCAGCGGACAGCGCTCTGATGCCCTTCAGCAAATGGCCAAAGTTCAGGCTCTTCATATGAAAATCTGCGCGTTTCCATGGGTTAGTAAATGGGTATTTTATTTAGCCTGAAGCTTTATCCTCATGTGATAATAGAAGTAGGCTAGCTAGAACTGCACCGAGCTCATTTAAGCAAAAGAGCCAGTTAAAGAAAAAGGAGAAGCTTTTTTAAAGGCAAATGGAATTTTTTCTTGAAGAAATCACCTCATTTTATCCCCCTAGTTCTCTCCTAGGAAGCTCTCAGTTCCCCGAGCCCTCCCTTAGCTGTATTTCTTAAACTTCAGGTTCCTGGAAGTAACTGTGCCAGAACCAGACTCTTTTCTGAATAAGTCTGTTTATCAGCAGGAATTGCAGGAGCTCTTTGCCCGGCAGAAGGAGAGTCCTTAGAATGGATTTCTTAAGAGGCTGGAATGGCGCTGGGCTTCCTTGGCTTTAAAAAATACTGACTGGAAACCAAGTTGTGAGATAAGAATTCTACTGGACTTTGCTGTTCTGCGACAATGTCGTTGATTTAAAACTGACTTCTCTGATAATTTAGTTCTGTACTCCAGGAGCTTTGTTTAATCTGATTAATGTAAAAGTTTTACTTCTTTTTCTAAACAGAAGGGACCTCAGCAGCAAGGTTGAAGAAGGTGATGTGAGCAGGTTTTGTACAGCTTCTGTGTTCGTGTTACGGTGAATTTAATCATAAGTAAATACTACATTTGGGATGGAAAGAACAGTCACAAGTGGTAATAACTACCCATTTTACCGGTATTTATACAACCAGTTGATCCAAGGGGAGTAATTCCGCTCCCCCAGCGGTTGCATGCACGCAGACACATACACCTCCTGCACTTCTAAAATGGTTAAAAGAAGAAAAGCATAGATAAGAAATTACTAAAATGAGAACAAGCAGTGTTTACAGTTTGTAACTGGGGACCATTTTGAGAGCCCCGTCTGATTGCAAACTCAACTTGGCTGCCCACAATGCAAATCACAGAACGGTTTGGGTTGGAAGGGACCTTAAAGACCCTCCATTCCCACCCCCTGCCCTGGGCAGGGACACCTCCCACCAGCCCAGGTTGCTCCAAGCCCCGTCCAACCTGGCCTTGAACCCCTCCAGGGATGGGGCAGCCACAGCTTCTCTGGGCAACCTGGGCCAGGGGCTCACCGCCCTCACAGCAAACAATTTCTGCCTCAGATCTCATCTAAATCTCCCTCTTTCAGTTTAAAACCATTACCCGTGATGCTTTGACCGGATTTGTACCCAAAGCTTTCCATTTCTGCAGGCGTTCTATAAAATGCCTCTCTCTGACCTGGACTACTCTGCCCATTCCCATTTTTACCAGCAAGGGGGAAAAGTTGACTCCTTCCCAAGCCAGAGCCCTGTTTAAAGGCACTTGGGCCTCTCCCTTGAGGTTTTGGTGGGCAGTGATGGTTTCTCCATCGTTGCTGCAGTAGATATGGTCAGGCCTCGGCTGCGGCGTGTCGCTTTTAAGCCCAAAGAGCTGTTGCTGGTGCTGTGCCAGCAGCAGGAGTGAGCCCTGAGGGTGCTGCCAGGGCACTGACGGCTGTGGCCCAGCGTGGTGTGAGCTGGGCCGGGGCCACAGCAAAACCCAACGCCTCCGTCATCACGCGGACGGGATCTTGAGGGAAACCTGCCCACCCTCTTGTAAGAGTAAGTAATTAATGTAATAACATGCGCTTATTACCCGGCTATTGTTAACGTGATGTTGCTTAATGTGTTTTGGCACGATCCACGGTTGGGCCCTGCCGTGTGGCGGCTCCCTTTGAGCTGGGTGTTGGTGCAGCCCCGGGAGCGACGCCTCGGGTGGAGCAGGGCCCCGCCTGTTCCGCCCCCTCCCCTCCGGCCCTGCCTGCCCAGTGGCTGCCCGGCGCCACGGGGCCGGTGGCGAGTGAGGTCCACAGGCCGCGGGGCCACCGGCGCCTCCGCCCGCCCTTAACAAAGATGGCGCCGCCCGCCCCTTCCTCCCCTCCTTCCCAACCACCACCGCACACGTGACGCGGCGGCGCGCGCGGCCCCGGAAGAGGCGTGACCGGAAGTGCTGACGGCGGGATGGAGCCGGCGCGGGAGCCGCGCGCCGGGCGCTCAGGTTGGGGCGGGGCGGGGCCGGGCCGCGCGCGCGCGCCACGGGGGGTGGGGGAGGGGCGGTGACACGCCCCTTCCCCCCCCCCCCCCCTTTGCAGGGGTGGGGGCCCCGCCCCCCGCAGAGACACCCCCACCCCCGGGCGGCCATGAGGGGGCCGGGCGGGGGGGGGTCTGGGTAGGCCCCGGTGTCCCCCGGCGGTGAGGCCGAGGGGGTCGAACCGCCCCGGGGCGGGGGCCTAACCGGGAGTCCCACCGGGCAGAGGTCACGGGGGGCGGCGGTGGCCCCAGCGGGGACGGACCGGACCTCGGGGGCTCGGCCTCGCTGGCGGGAAGGGGGCAGCGGGGACCGCAGGCCCGTACCGCGGGGCCGAGGCCTGGTGATGGCGGCCGGGAGCCGGGGCGAGACACCCCCCCCTCCCCCACCGCGGGCTGCTCCGTGCGGCCTGGGGTGTTAAGCCGTTAACGAACGCACGGGCGGTAATTGTCCCTCATCTTGGAAATACCCCTATTAAGCGCTTCCTCCCCGGCTGGGTCCTACAAATCCTGGCTCCGACGCCGGGGGAACGGGCCCTGCCTCCCCCCATGGCCGCTGACCCGCCGAAGGACGTGGCACAACCGGAGCGTGAGGCCACGGCAGGACTCGGTCCCTCGTGGGGAGCGTGGGTGCCCTCGGCGGAGCGGGATTCCGGCGGTTGGCCATCCATCACCCCGGCTCCTTGCCGTGCCCCATCCGGACACCCCCAGCTCCCGCCGGCTCCCTCCTCCCAGGACGGACGGGTCGCCTTATGTTCACGCAAACTGGGCCAGGTTTCGTTCCCGCAAAAGTTCCCACATCCCCGCTTCCATCTGGACACCGCAGCCGGAGCGAAAGCCACCACGAGGCCGAGAGCTCCCCAGGCCCATGGAAACAGCACTAGGAAAACAGGATTGCCAAAATTCCCTCTTATTTCTTTGGCGCCCTGGGTAGAACTGGGGTTTAAATAATTCTGGAGAATCTCCCGACTCTTAACAGCAGGTTGGAGAAGCACAAGAGGTGCTCAAACCTCTCTCCAAGCATTCCCGGGGTGCAGACTGGAGCAGGTTTCCCAATAGGAATCCTGTGCCCCAGCCAGGAGCTGGTTGCCGGGCTTTGTGGCGAGTGGCTGCTGCCACCGGGTGGCCATCGGTGCCCACTGCAGCTGTACAGGCCGTGCTGAGTTCATATTTTCATTTACATCATAATTTACCCCGCGTCTGTTTTGTTCATATTCGCATCCTTTTTTCTTTAGTGTGTTTTCCAGAGCGAGGAAAATGCGTTTCACGTCAGAAAGCGGAGGGAAAAACCGAACGCCTTTAAGATTAATTTAGGACTTCGCATATTTCTCTACTGAAATATTTTTAACCCGCTTCTGCCTTTTCCTGTCCTTTTTCCATCCGTGCAGGTGCTATTTCATGCGGCGCTTTTCGGGGTAGAGACGTTCCAGCTCCGACGCCGCGTCCTCCGCCGGAGCGGCGGTCGTGGGCTGCAGCTTTCCGTGACAAGGTGTGCTGCGTCGTGACGGGAACGGGGTTTTTTTTTTTAAAGCTCTTTGCTTTGAGGCTCCTTGGCACGTTCATGCGAGGCTTTTTCTCGGCTTTTTAAAAAAAAAAGTATTTAAAGCGCCGGGGCAATTTTTTGCCGCTGAGCTTCAGTAGGATTTGCAGCTGTGAAGGCGCTTTCATAGAATTTACAGCTGGGCTGAAGTAGCCCCTCTCTTAAAATAACGTCGCAGCTTCGTGATTCAGGAGAATGTGCCTCCCACGAGTCGCTTCGTAGCTGCAAATGCTCTGGAGCAAGAGGAGAACATGAGCAAACCCAAAACTTTTGTACGTGGTTAAATAAAAAGCATAATCCTGTGGTTGGGGGACTGGAATTATAAAGGAGCGTATTTGGATCTTGGTTTTTTTGCTTTGCTGACGACTTGCTTTCTGCTCTCTCCTGCCGTTTTTAACCTGCCAAGTTTTTTTTTTCTCCATCGGTAAAACGGGAATAATAGGAAAACCTCAGCGTGTTTTTAGATTGTGGAGCGACGGGTTTGGGGGATCTTTATGGCGCTGGAAGGCGCTGGATCAGAAAGCCGGCAGGTGGGAGAGGGTGCAGGGTGCAGTGTCGCCGGAACCCAGCGAGAGCTGCGGGTCTTCTGTTTCGCGAACTGCAGGGCGGTTGGCGGCGGGGGGAACCGACGGAAGAAATGCGTTATCTTAAAAAGCGGCGTAACCGATAGCGCCTGCCGTTCGTGGCGCTGGGCCAGGCGTTCTCCTCGCTGCTCCCGGAACGTCAGCCCGGAATACGCGGCAGGGAAAGCAGCGAGACTCCGCAAAGCGGGTTGAGCCTCGCCGGTGGGGTTTGCAGGGACGAGGTGGAGGAGAGCCTCACCTCAGCGTGCGCGGTTTGCAGCGATTCCCTCGCTCTGTGCGCCGGGACCCTCCGCCAAAATGTTGGAAAATTGCAGGTGGCGGTGGAGGGGGAAATGGTGTGAGTGTCACCTCCTGGAGATGCTGCCTCTGGTCGGTGGAAGGGGTGGGGGGATGCCCGCGTGTCTGAGAAGGCACCTCAGCCTTGCTCTGATGGAGCTTGTGGGGTCGGTGCTGTGGAGGCATTCCGGAGAAAAGCCTCTCTCGGCTTCCCAGGGGCAAACGCCAGGCAGAGAGCGGGAGAGAGGAGGGAACATGAGCTTGTGGGGTCGGTGCTGTGGAGGCATTCCGGAGAAAAGCCTCTCTCGGCTTCCCAGGGGCAAATGCCAGGCGGAGAGCAGGAGAGAGGAGGGAACATGAGCTTGTGGGGTCAGTGCTGTGGAGGCATTCCGGAGAAAAGCCTCTCTCGGCTTCCCAGGGGCAAACGCCAGGCGGAGAGCGGGAGAGAGGAGGGAACATGAGCTTGTGGGGTCGGTGCTGTGGAGGCATTCCGGAGAAAAGCCTCTCTCGGCTTCCCAGGGGCAAATGCCAGGCGGAGAGCGGGAGAGAGGAGGGAACATGAGCTTGTGGGGTCGGTGCTGTGGAGGCATTCCGGAGAAAAGCCTCTCTCGGCTTCCCAGGGGCAAATGCCAGGCGGAGAGCGGGAGAGAGGAGGGAACATGCCCGGCAGCGCCCAGCCGGCTGCGAGCCCCGGTCAGCAAACTGCTTGCACGGGTGTTAGGCTCAGAGTCCACATTTTCATTCTGTCTCTGTTCCAGAAAAAAAAAAAAAAAAAAAAGAGGTTTAAATTCCATTCAACACATTGGAACTTTACCGTGTGCGTAGATGCTTGGCGGAGCCGCTGGTGTTTCTGCTGAGGCGGCTGCTGAGCGTGTCTGCTTCTGGTATTTACACTGGCCCGGTAAGAAATGGGCTGAGAGTACGCGTTATAACCTCTCTCCCTCTGCATCCTGGCCAAGGTTAAGAAGTCAGGGAAATTATTTTTTTTTAATAGGAACAATATCAAAGAGGTCTTCCGCGTCATCTCCCCTATCTGTGATCTCTTTCATAAGTGACTTTCTTGTTCACAGAGATTTTTCTAGCCCTTTGAAGTGCCTGGTAGTAAATAAAAGCGCATAATTTACAAACGTGGCTGAAGCCAGAAATACCTTTCTGTGTCTGTCCTCTCTGTTTATCAGTTCAGGTTTCCAGAGAACCGGAGGGAGAATTTCCCTGGCATCAGTGACCTACTGAGGCAACTTTGGAGCTCAGAATGGAGCTGGTGAGCAGGCGAGACCCCCGCCTCCGAGAGGTCGTGTGGTTTGCGGTGCGCTGCAGAGCCCTGACGCTTCTGCTGCAGGCAAGTCCCCTCTTCCTCAACCACAGATGCTGCGACGTCTCTCCTTTGCTGCTCTGAGGCTTCTTTCTTTGGTACTGCCCCGTGCACTGGGACCGAGCTGATTCTGCTTGAGTGGGAAATCATCTTCTCCTTTGGAGAACCAGCTGCGTCCAGGGAGGCAGGTTGCTGTAAAGTAAAATTACATCAATTTCCTTGTAACTTGCTGTGTTTTCACACCGCTGTTGCAAGAGGTTTGGCAGCACGAGAGGCTGAAGCCTCAGTTTATCCACAGAAAGGGAACAATAATCTCCTCCTGCGCATTCCACCCGGCTCTCGTGCCCAGAGACGTCCTTCTCTGAGCGTGGGGAGAGCTCGGATGCTCACTCCGTTCCACCCGCGCGTACCGAGACAGCCAGCAAAGAGCCTGGCTGTAGCCATGGCCCTCCTGAAACAAAATCAGCCTGAGAAAGCTTAGAGACCTGGGAGTCCTGGGGGACAACAGGGTGACCATGAGCCAGCAATGGGCCCTGGTGGCCAGGAAGGCCAATGGCATCCTGGGGGGCATCAGGAAGAGTGTGGGCAGCAGGTGGAGGGAGGTCATCCTCCCCCTCTGCTCTGCCCTGGGGAGGCCACATCTGGAGCGCTGGGTCCAGTTCTGGGCTCCCCGGGTCAAGAGGGACAGGGAACTGCTGGAGAGGGGACAGCAAAGGGCTGCCAAGGTGATGAGGGGACTGGAACATCTCTCTTATGAAGAAAGGCTGAGGGATTTGGGTCTCTTCAGTCTGGAAAAAAGATGACTGAGGGGGGATCTTATCAGCACTTATAAATACTTCAAGGATAAATGTCAGGAGGATGGGGCCAGGCTCTTCTCAGTGGTGCCCAGGGACAGGACAAGGGGCAACGGGCACAAACTTGACCATGGGAAGTTCCACCTCAACATGAGGAGGAACTTCTTTACCCTGAGGGTGTCAGAGCCCTGGCCCAGGCTGCCCAGAGAGGTGGTGGAGTCTCCGTCTCTGGAGACATTCCAACTCCACCTGGACGCGTTCCTGTGCCACCTGCTGTGGGTGACCCTGCTCTGGCAGGGGGTTGGACGGGATGATCTCCAGAGGGCCCTTCCAACCCCATGATCCTATGATTCTATGATTCAGCGGCGGGCCACCAGCCAGCTGGCAGATTGCGGCAGCCCCGGTCACCACTGGGTAGGGCTGAGCGGAACCATCAGCCGAGATGAAAGACTCTGTGTTAGGAACGCCAGGGGCCTGGTTAGACCAGATGTGTGCTTCGTGGTAAAACAGCGGCTTTGTGTGTCTTTTAGTCCCCATTTGTTCAGCGTGGGCTTCTCTCTTTTCTCTGCCAATGCTGAATTTATTGCATCCCGATCTACGTGTAGTTAAGCTACACAATTTACCTTCTGAGGTTTTTTTCAAACGTATTTTCATTTGGAATTACATTACAGCGCGTTAAGTTGCGTAACTCCTATCTCGGGAGCTCTCTGGGTTTTTCTCTCAACCTTTTAAAACGTGGCTGGCACCACAAGCTCCCGGAGAGAGAGGTGTGTGCGTTCTGCTTGCTCGTCTCTGGAAAGGGAACTCCGTCGCCTGCCGAGTTGCAGAGGTGATGGAGTGATGTAGAGACTAGAGAGGGGGCCTGGGAATCGGCCGCTGTCTTCTGCATCGGTTTGCTCTGGGAAAATGTTTTTCTCTAGTTCTGTTTCCCCTCCCTCGTCCATCAGCTGGGACAATAATGCCAAATTGAGCAGAAGAGGAGGCTCACCAGCGCTGCGGAGGCACCCAGCGTGAACGGACGCGGTTAGATGTGCCTGAGCACGGGGCTGAGCAGCCTTTCCCCGTCCAGTTCCGTGGGGATTCATGCTGGATGTGGTCCAGAGCTTTATTCAGTTCAGACATAAATACCCCAAAAGACTGCGTTTGTGCCTTTTCACAGTCCCTCAGCCTGGCTCTTGTGCTGCTCTTACCCCCTTCTGCGAAACCCAGGAGTCCTCCTCCTGCTCGGTGCTTTCGGTAAGGTGCAAGAGGATCTCTGCTGGACTTCAGTCCTCCTTTTCTGTTTTTTTTTTTTTTTTCCAGGCTCTGTTTAACCTCCTGATCCCGGATCATGCCGCGGACGCCTTCTCTCCCCCTCGCCTGCCCGAGCCTGGCCTGTGGGACCTGCTCTTGGAGCGGCTGCTGGGAGGCCTCTCGCGCTGGGATGCAGAGCATTTCCTCTTCGTCGCCGAGCGGGGTTACCTGTACGAGCACAACTGCGCCTTCTTCCCGCTGTACCCCCTGGCCCTGCGCGCCCTGGCCGAGGGTGCTCTGTGGCCCTCGCAGCGGCTGCTGCGGTTGCGGAGCCGCCTCCTGCTATCAGCCGTCCTTCTTAATTCCCTTTTTTCTATCCTGGCAGCCGCTGCCCTGTACAAACTGGGCTGCGCGGTGCTGCGGTGTCCCAGGCTGGCTTTCCTTGCCGCCCTTCTCTTTTCTCTCAGCCCTGCCAACGTATTTATGGCGGCTGCTTACTCAGAGAGCATGTTTGCCTTCCTGGCGTTCAGTGCCATGTGGCAACTGGAGAAGGGGCAGAGCTGGCTCAGCGGGCTGCTCTTCTCCCTCGCTTCTGGGGTGCGTGCCAACGGGCTTATTAATGCCGGCTTCTTTCTCTACTCCCGCGGTAAATGCTTTGCCCTTCAGCTCCAGGGGGGTTCAGGGTCGGTAAGGAAGCTCCCTCCGTTGTGGAAGCAACTCCTCAGCCTGGCATCTTCAGCGGTTCTGGCGTGTGCCGGGATTTTTCTGCCTTTCGCTTTATTTCAGTGTTATGCCTACGTGAGGTTCTGTGGTGCTGGCACCGGCCTGGAGCCGACTGTCCCCAAACCGCTGCTGCAGCTGGCGCTGGACAAAGGCTATCGTCTGGTGGCCACCAACGGGGACAAGCCCCCTTGGTGCTCCCAGCGATTCCCTGTGGTCTATTCCTATATTCAAGACGCTTACTGGAATGTGGGCTTTCTAAGGTATTTTGAGCTCAGACAGATACCAAATTTCTTGCTTGCTTTGCCTGTCACGCTTCTGTGCTCGTGGGCTGCCTGGACCTACATCATTGCAAACCCCCGGCACTGCCTAACTCTTGGTCTAGAGAGAAGAAAGAGTCAAGAAGAGGGTAAACCAAGCGCTGGATTTTGCTGCCCTGCTGTCTTCGTGTACGTGGTCCATGCCACGGTCCTGCTGGTGTTTGGATTCTTCTGCATGCACGTGCAGGTAGGACCTTCACCGCAACGCGCGGGAGCGGTTTCTTCAGGGGAATGCGGCGTGGTGGCTGAGGCGGTGACAGTCACAGCCTGGAGCTGGCCCAGCCGCAGGGCAACGCACACCAAAAGCTTTGCCTTTCCTCTTCGGGAGCTACTTCCACGAGAGTTCCCAAAGCCGCTTAATTCCTCTGCTCTGCCAGAGGAATCTCCCAAAGAGATTTTCCCAGGGGCTCGGTGTGATGAGGACACCAGGACATGGATCAAAGGGTCCGGCTGGTGTTGGTGACATTTGAGGTGGGCTTAAGGCCAGGTTTGCCAAGCCCTGCGAGCCGGCGGTTTGGGGACAAGGATATGGGGTCGTTGGTTTGGGGACAAGGATACGGGGTCGTCGTCGTGTTGGCTGAGCTTAATGGATGGCAATAGAAGGATCCAGAGCCTGTCACCAGTCCCTAGAAAGTGTGTGAAGGTCTATTTAGGGGATAGCTGGTGGCACTAAAGGTTGAGGGTTCCAGTGAAAAAATAATTGAAGAGTGAGATTCAAATCTCCCCTGAAGCTGCTGCCCCATCCCAGCTCCTGAGCTGGACGGTGACAAGGGCTTCAGGGGGATGGTGACAATTAGTTACCGTGTTTGTCCAAAACCTGGGGACCACTTGATCGCTTACGCAAACATCTTAATGAATAAAGCGGGTTGAGCTGAGAGGAATTTCTTTTCAATGGAATAAACCCCAGCACTGGGAACTGGGGCTGTATTTCAGTCCCCTTCCTCCGCAGCCCGTCTGAGGCGGATGAACGGCTCCTTCCGTCCTCGGGATGAGGGTCAGTGACAGCCGGAGACCTGCAGGTTACGTGACTTTTTGCTCTGCCTGTCGTCTTCAGGTGCTGACCCGCTTCCTTGGCTCCTCCTCTCCCGTCCTGTACTGGTTTTCCGCTCACCTCCTTCAAGAACACGAACCTTTGCTCTGGAGCGAAGGGACCGATCACCAAACCGTGGCACCTCGCTCCGAGAAATCTCTTCGAGGTCAGACTGGTTCCTGCGGGAAAAGGGCTCCTGAAAACCCCGTTGTGAGGCTGCTGCTGAACTGCGGATTAATCACCCCCCTGGGCAAATGCGTCCTCGGATTCTTCCTCTCCTTCTGGCTGCTGGGACTGATCCTGCACTGCAACTTCTTGCCGTGGACGTAGCCGGGGGGTGCGTGTGTGTGTGTTGGTGCAGGCGGGTCGTGGGGCAGCAGCGCCGCTCAGAACTGAAACCCGCTTTTGCTGAAAAGCCTGATGTATCTGTAAGGATGCTGTTGGGTGTAATGAAGGCGTCAGTCCTCAGTGACGTACCGAGCTGTCGCTGCCTGGCCGTGTCCGTGTGCTTTGCTGATGCTACAGCGTCCTGCCCCTCTCTGCTGTCATTCCTGACGGCCAAAATTCCCATAAGCTGCCTGGGATGGGGAACACCTCTTGGTTCCTCCGTCCTCTGGGGGATGTACTGCCACCGAGCCAGTATTTATGGCACGGATCCGTGTCCACCAGCTTCCCAGAAATCTCCGGGAAGTGCCCTTGATGGGCTCGGGGGGGCGTTCTGCTGCCTTGTATGAGCCGCTGAGACCCTCCCCGGTGCCGCTGAGACCCCCCTCGGTGCCGCTGAGACCCCCCTCGCCCCCGGTGCCACTGGGACACCACTCCCCCCCCCGCCAGTGCCGCTGGGACCTCCCCGGTGCCACTGGGACAGCCCCCCCCCCCCCGACCAGTGCCACTGGGACCTCCCTGGTGCCACTGGGACAACCCCCCCCCCCCCCCCCCCAGTGCCACTGGGACCTCCCCGGTGCCACTGGGACACCCCCCCCCCCCGACCAGTGCCACTGGGACCTCCCCGGTGCCACTGGGACACCACTCCCCCCCCACCAGTGCCACTGGGACCTCCCCGGTGCCACTGGGACACCCCCCCCTCACCAGTGCCACTGGGCCCCTCCCTCAGGGGGACCCTATCGGTGCCGCTGGGACCCCCCCGGTGCTGCTCGGACCCCCCCGGTGCAGCTCGGACCCCCTCGGTGCCACCGAGACACCCCCCCCCCCCGCGGTTCCTTCTCTCCCCACGCCTCAGGGCCGACCGGGGCGCGCCGCTCCTCCGGTGACCTCGCCTGGTTGCGGGCCGGGGGGGGGGGGGGGGGTGTGTGTCGCGGTGTCCGCTCCCCCGCATCCCCCCCACCCCCCCCGGTAACCACGGGGAGTTTCCCGGTCCGACCCCCCCGGTAGCGGGGCGGGGCTGCCCCCGGCGCGGCCGGCAGGGGGCGCTGCGCGGCGGGGCGGGGCGGGGCGGGCGCTGCGGCGCCATGAAGGAGTGCGAGTACCGGCAGATCCCGCCGGGGGTAGCGGGGCCGGCCACCGGTACCGCCGCCTCCTCGCCCCCGCCAGCCGCCGGCCTGGAGCGGTCCGTTACCACCCGCCGGCCCCGGCGGAAGTGGGAGGTTTTCCCCGGCCGCAACCGGTTCTACTGCGGCGGCCGCCTCATGCTGGCCCGGCACAGCGGAGTCTTCGCCCTCACCCTCGGCCTCATCCTGGCCACCAGCGGGCTCTTCTTCGCCTTCGAGTGAGTGCGGGATGACGGGGTGGGGGCTCTCGGCACCGCCGGGGGGGGGCTGCGGGGTCGTGGTGTGTCCCCCCCCCCCTCCTCTGCTGGGAGTCCCGCCGGTGTCCCTGTCTTCCCACCCCCCCACCTCCCTTCCCGGTATCAGGTACCCCCTTTCCCGGGATCGGGCCCTCTGCCCTGCAGGGGTGAAGCCGTGTGGGGGTCTCTGGGCAGCCCCCGTCCCGTTCCCCCCATCCTTCTTTAAGCCTTTCGGGGGGGGGGGGGTTAACTGTTATCCCACCCACGCCCTCGTGGTGGGAGGCGGGTGGGCTGGGGGGGGGGGGGGGGGGGATCTCTTTCGACTTCCTCCATGGGAGCCCCCATATCCCGTCCTTCCCCCCGCCATTCCCCCCCTGCACAGCCCCCAGACCCGCTTTGCAGGCAGCCACCGCTCCCCCATGGCCCGTCCCTCTCCGGGGGGGGGGGGCGACAGGGGTGGCCTTGGACCTTTTTTGCCCAGTCTGGCCTGGGGAAGAGATTTAACATCCCCCCAGGATCTCCTCCTGGTCTCTAAAGACACCCCCCCCCCCCCCCCCCCAGGATCTCCTCCTGGTCTCTAAAGACCCCCCCCCCAGCCCTAGGACCTTCTCCTGGTCTCTAAAGACACCCCCCCCCCTCCCCTAGGATCTCCTCCTGGTCTCTAAAGACACCCCCCCCTCCCCTAGGATCTCCTCCTGGTCTCTAAAGACCCCCCCCCAGCCCTAGGACCTTCTCCTGGTCTCTAAGGACATCCCCCCCTGCCCTAGGACCTTCTTCTGGTCTCCAAAGACCCCCCCCCTGCCCTAGGACCTTCTCCTGGTCTCTAAAGACACCCCCTCCCCCCGCCCTAGGACCTTCTCCTGGTCTCTAAAGACACCCCCCCAGCCCTAGGACCTTCTCCTGGTCTCTAAAGACACCCCCCCAGCCCTAGGACCTTCTTCTGGTCTCTAAAGACCTCTCCCCCCCAGGACCTTCTCCTGGTCTCTAAAGACGCTCCCAGTCTCCCCTCCTGCTACAGAGGGGAGAATTGGTCCAGGATCGTAGCCAGAACACACGCCCCCCCCCCCCCCCCCCCAGGACCGGTGATCTTGGTCCGCAGAGGCAGCAGGAGCAGCGTTTTGGTGAAAGGTGCTTGATAAATGGTGAAATTCTTTGGGGTCCCATCTGGCGCTGGAGCTCTGCCCCCATTGTGCAGGGGTGCCTGGGGAAGAGGAGGCCGCATCGCTCCCTGTCCCCTTGGCTTTAGGAAAGCCATCCCGCTCCCGCGTCCCGAGGGAGGGGAGAGCCAGGAGCACCCTGTTACACTGCCCGGAGGAGCCGGGGACGGAGCACCGTTGGTTACTGACACCTCTGAGACCTTCTGCTCTCCTGCCTCCCCGATCCTGCCCGGGGAGGGAAGGGAGCTTGTTTTTCCTGCCGCTGTACCACGCCGGGGCTGGGGGGGGGTCACGCCTGCCTTCGGATCACGGCGTTATCCCTGCGAGTCTCCGAGTAAAGCTGCCCAAGCCTGCAGGCAGGGGGAGATTAAGGTATTTGCTGGGATTAGAGGTTCGGAGATGTCGGATGAGCTGGAAGGGGCAGGCAGGCCGCTGCGGGAGGCAGTAACGGCACCCCCCGATGCGAAAAACTCCTTTCTTGGTGCCGTCTCTGCCCCTCTGACGGCTTTCTCTGCCGTGTCTGAAACCAACGGGCAGCACTGGCACAGCCACTGCTGTGTGCAGGGCCAGGCAGAGGGCATCCGCTCCCCCCTCCCTCCTTGCCCAGTCGCCCTTTTCTTGGTTGAAGATGCCCCGGGGCTTTCCAAGTTATTTCAGCCGCGTGCTCCTGTCGCGGGGGTTACTGTTTGCTAGATACAGAGCGAATACGTCTCGCCTGGGTCCGCACCGCGCTTCGCGTTTTTTAACCTGATTTCTTGTTGCCTGGCGGGGGAATCGCAGGATCTTCAGAGCTGGAAGGGACCTCTAGAGATCACCCAGTCCCACTCCCCTGCTAAAGCAGGATTGCCCGGAGCACATCACTCAGGGCTGCATCCAGGCGGGGCTTGAAAATCCCCAGAGAAGGGACTGCACACCCTCCCTGGGCAGCCTGTTCCAGGGCTCCGTCACCCTCACCGTAAAGGAGTTTTTCCGTGTATTTGAACGGAACTTCCCGTGTTCCAGCTTGTGCCCATTGCCCCTCGTCCTGTCATTGGGAACCATTGGAAAGAGTCTGGCTCCATCCTCCTTCAACCCACCCTTCAGATACTTGTATGCCATAATAAGGTCTCCCCTCGGCCTTCTCTCCTCCAGGCTAAAGAGTCCCAGCTCTCTCAGCCTTTCCTCATAAGGGAGATGCTCCGATCCCTCCATCATCTTAGTTGCCCTTCGCTGGCCTCGCTCCAGCAGTTCCCTGTCCCTCTTGAACTGGGGAGCCCAGAACTGGACACAGGATTCCAGTTGTGGCCTCACCAGCGCCGAGTAGAGGGGGAGAATGACCTCCCTCGACCTACTGGCCACACTCTTCCCTGTGCAGCCCAGGATTCCATTGGCCTTTTTGGCGACAAGGGCACATTGCTGGCTCATGGATAATTTCCTGTCTACCAGGACCCCCAGATCCTTCTCCTCAGAGCTGCTTCCCAGCAGGTCCCCCCCTAACCTATACTGGTGCTTGGCATTCTTCCTCCCCAGGTGCAGGACCCTACACTTGTCCTTGTTGAACCTCATGAGGTTCTTCTCTGCCCAGCTCTCCAGCCTGGCCAGATCACGCTGGATGGCAGCGCGGCCCTCTGGAGGAGGCCCTCGGGAAAGCGGGGTCCAGAGATTCTCCCGGAAAATGGGGTGGCGAGAAGCTCGCATCTCTCATTTCGGAGACCTTTCTGTCCGACCCGAGGGGCTCGGTGGCTGCTTTGTTCTGGGCAGCTGAGCTCCGGGAGTTGAAACAAAAGTTGCTTAATCCTCTCAAGCTGCCTCGCGGCGTTACCGAGATTTAGCAGAGCCCGCAGACATCGGGGCTCAAGCGGCTTCCCTGTCTGCGCTCAACTTATCGGTGCTTATAATAGCAAATCCCCCCGCGGAGAAAGGGACGGGAGGGGGGGCTCCGGCACCACGCCGTGCAAAGATCCGTGTTCCTCGTCTGCCTTCACCCGTCGTGCTGCCAATAAGGGAGCTGCCCTGATGTGGGGTGCCATCGCGCCGGTCCCCGTCCGTGATAAAACACCCCCGGGTCGTAGCGCCGCGAGCCCCGGGGCGGGCATCGTCTGCCGAGGTGCCCGGTGGCTTGTCACGGCAGCGTCGGTGCTGGAAGGCATCGCCGGCCAAACATCTGGCACACCGTGAAGGGCACGCGAGTCATCCGGAGACATCGAAGCTGCGTTGAACGGAAGCCAAATTCCCTCTCGGCTTCTGGTGTTGGACCGAATGGGATCGCGTTCACGCGGATGTTGATTCCTGCTTAGCTTGGGGTGTTTCTCCACGCGTTCTTGTTGCCGGCGCTGTTGCGGAAGGTGACTGAGCTTTGGGGCAGATGGCGGGTTTTTGAAAGAGGATTCTGGGACTTCAGAAGGGCAACGAGCTTGTACTGCCGCCTTGGTGCCAAAGACCCCGTCTTCCCAGTGCTGCTCCAGTGTTTTCTGGGCTGGCTCTTGCTGTTCCAGAGGTCTCTGCAAAGCAGAGGTGCTCCAGCCAACCCCCCCCCCGATAACCCGTAGTGTGTAACGTCACCGCCGATAGCCGGTTCTGTAGCGGTGGTTGGTAACGACGCTTTTTTTTTTTTTTTCCTTTTCTTTTAACAGCTGCCCCTTCCTTGCCAGTCACCTCACCTTGGCCATCCCCATCATTGCAGCCGTCCTCTTCTTCTTTGTCATCAGCTGCCTGCTCCAGACGAGCTTCCGAGACCCGGGTATCCTGCCCAGAGCCACCCCGAGCGAGGCCGCAGACCTGGAAAAGCGGATCGGTGAGACTTCTGTGACCCTCTCCTGTGTTTGATCCAGTGCGTGTGTGTGTGTGTGTGTGTGTGTGTGTGTGTGTGTGTCACAGGCAGCTCGGGCTGAGTGAGTCTCTGGAGAAAAAGCTGGAGTATCAAATCGCGGAGCTTGATAATGATATGGCTTGATAATGTCTTAAAAATCCCGGTAAAAGAGGTGCGATGAGCTCCTCGAGCGCAGCCGGCAGCGCTTCGGAGAGAGGGTCTGCGGAGGAGCAGAGGTGACTTTCGTTTCTGTTCCGTCCCATCGCTCTCAGAGGCAAAGCCCTGTACGGTGGGTCGTGGCTGTGGCTGTTCCTGCCCTCGGGACGACACCTGCAGAGCTCGGGGGAGGGACAGCTTGTGCCATCCGTGTCCTGAACACGTTAAGGACTGTGTGCCAGCGGTCGGGGGAGCACAAAGTCCCCTTCAGGATCACGCTGCCGGGCTCTTTAAGACGGAGCGCGAGCGTGTGCTGCTCTGTAACGGTGAATGTTGTCCAAACCCGGAGGAATCTGACCCTCTGCCGCCTTCCGTAAAGTACGGGTGGAGAGGACGTAGGGTAATTAATTTAGGCATGGGTGCTTTTCACGATTACGATTTGCCATTGAGCCTGCTGTGCTGCAGCGTTTCCTTTATCGCCGTGGCTTCCAGCAGTATGCTAATGTTTGTCCCCATCGAAAAACTGTGATGTCACGCTCGTTTGGTGGCGGCCAAGAAGGTGTACGCGTCCAACGCCCGCGGGCCTTGGCGCTGTGACCCGTAGTCGCAAACGCTGCGGCAAAGCTAACGCGAGACACCTCGAATCTGCCCCACTGGAGACGGTTGCAAGGCAGTTAATTCTACATCCGACTGAAAAAAATACGGTTTTAAAATACCCTCAGAGCGGTTATCCGTGTTTCTATATATAAGTGCTTAAAGCAGTAATCTGGCTGCAGATGCTGCCTGATGTGCCAGCTGTTACCATTAATATAATCCACTTCTTATCCTCTTAACGTGCTCACTGTTACGTCTCTGTTCTCAAAGACTTCATCGGGAGTTGGAAAGGTGCTCTTTTAAGAGTGACTAAAATAAGGGAATAACCCCCCAAAACTGCAAACGTGATACAGATGTTTTCCAGCTTTTGCTGAGCAGAGGAACAGCCTCCAGCTGCCCGTCCCCAGTGAATAACGAAGTGCCAGCACGGGCAGGTGTAACTCGTGGTGTCTCTAAAAATCCTCAGTTTCGACCTTGAGGAGGAGGAATCCTCTCGTCTTGTAACACACGCGTGTTAGATTTCAATGAAATCCGCCTGGAGCACTCGGGACCTGCTGGCTGTCCTCCCCCGCTGTGCTGGGAATGAGTCTCTCCAGCCCGGCTCCAGCTGCGGGTTGGCGAGTGGTGGGCTAGCGGTGGCCGGGGATGCTTCTGCGGGGGTTTGCCCTCGCCTCGGTAACTTGGATGCTTCCAGCAGAGGAGGAACCACCTGTGCGTTAATAGATGACGTTGTCTCTCCTTGCGTTGTGACCCGTTAGACGCGCGGGGCTGAGTTGGTGTCGCTGGGCACGTTAATTCTGCTGCTTTTATGCTCGCTGTTTATAAATCGCTTTACATTCTCAAACCGTTGGGCAGATATTACTTCCTCCTGGCGTCCCAGCAGCGTTGCCAGACAAGGAAAGGACATAAATAACGCTGCGAGGAGCTGACGGGAGTTCCTGGCTGCCCACCCCGCAACAAATCCTGTCGGCTGAGCTGCCTCTCGGCTTCTGATTAAAACCACGTGCCGATCCCTAACCCTGCCGGGGAGCGGCTACGGGGGCTTGGGTTTCACCTGCGCGGGTTTGACTGTCCCTCCTTGTCCTTGCAGACAGCATGGGCACCTCTACCTACCGCCCGCCGGCCCGCACCATGGAGGTGGTCATAAACAAGTACGTGGTGAAACTCAAGTACTGCTACACCTGCAAAATGTTCCGCCCTCCCCGCACCTCTCACTGCAGCGTCTGCGACAACTGCGTCGGTAAGCCCGGGGAGCGGAAAGGTGCCGCTGTCTCGTGTGTGTGTGCTTTATGTTCCTGGACAGACCGCTTCTGCGTCTCGTAAAGGATTATAAAGCGAGATACTGAGCGGTTTTTCTTCTTCCCGCTTAAAATGAAAGCGACACCAGTGCGGTGGCTCGGGGGCAGCAGGTCCGAGACTCCATGTCTCTGCTTTCCCTGGTTCGGGGAGGTCTGTGCCGTGAAATGCCGTCGCGGCCCCCGCCGAACGCGGGGTTTGCTGCGGGCTCCTTCTTGTGCGTGGCCGTGCTGGCGCCGGGCTGGCAGAGCCACCGCCGTGGATGGTGGTGGAGCTCTTCTGTGTCCTCTCCCCGCGCCCTCAGACTGCGGCGGGGCGGGAGGGAATGAACAAAGACCCGAAGAAAAGTCTCTGGTGGCTCCCGGCGGGCAGGGACAGGCGCGGGGGGGTGGGCAGGGGGGTTCCCAGGCTGAGAGGAAAGGTTTGGCCTTTGGTGCTTAAAAAAAAGGGGCATGTGAGCGGGCAGCAGGGCTGCCTTGAAACTTCTGGCTAATGTAGTGCTGCAAGAGGTGCTGGTCTCAGGGTGGTGGGTGGAACCTCAATTTGTAGCCCCTGGTTTTTGCAGATCTTCTGCCCTGGAGATCTGGGCAGAGAGAAACCATATGAAATTCAACAAGGGCAAGTGCAGGGTGCTGCCCCTGGGGAGGAATAACCCCCCACACCAGGACAGGTTGGGGGTGACCTGCTGGAGAACAGCTCTGTGGAAAGAGACCTGGGAGTCCTGGGGGACAACAGGGTGACCATGAGCCAGCAATGGGCCCTGGTGGCCAGGAAGGCCAATGGCATCCTGGGGGGCATCAAGAAGAGTGTGGCCAGCAGGTGGAGGGAGGTTCATCCTCCCCCTCTGCTCTGCCCTGGGGAGGCCACATCTGGAGCGCTGGGTCCAGTTCTGGGCTCCCCGGTTCCAGAAGGACAGGGAACTGCTGGAGAGGGGACAGCAAAGGGCTGCCAAGGTGATGAGGGGACTGGAACACCTCTCTGATGAAGAAAGGCTGAGGGATTTGGGTCTCTTCAGTCTGGAAAAAAGACGGCTGAGGGGGGATCTTATCAACACTTATAAATACTTCAGGGGTAAATGTCAGGAGGATGGGGCCAGGCTCTTCTCAGTGGTGCCCAGGGACAGGACAAGGGGGAACGGGCACAAACTTGACCATGGGAAGTTCCACCATGACATGAGGAGGAACTTCTTTGCTGTGAGAGTGGCAGAGCCCTGGCACAGGCTGCCCAGAGAGGTGGGGGAGTCTCCGTCTCTGGAGACATTCCAGCCCCGCCTGGACGCGTTCCTGTGCCACCTGCTGTGGGTGACCCTGCTCTGGCGGGGGGTGGGACGGGATGATCTCCAGAGGGCCCTTCCCACCCTATGGTTCTATGATTCTGTGACTTGAACTGGCAGCGGGGTGGCATCTGATTTGGGGACATTTTAATTAAGATTCTAATCCTCGCGTGGCTGCTCCGTGCGGATGCGGAGGTTGTGCTTTACGCTCTCTGCCGGGGCAGCCTGAGGAGCGACCGACCCGCTGCAGGACCCCAAGGCTCTGCTTAAGAGAAGAAATTTGGGAATTGCCAAGGGTTCTGCGTTTGGGGATAGCGGTGGGTGGCCGTGACGCCTCCTCGCGCTGGCACAGCTCGCCGGAAAACAGCCGTGGCTGGGGCAGAGTTTGGAGAGGAGCCGGCCGGGGGCGCGGGCATGTGCCCGCTTTGTGTGCGACGGGTTTTATTTGCGTCCCCTGCGGAATGGCTGGTCTGAGACGCAGCCCTTTCGGTAGAAGGCAGCGGGGAGTCTTTCCAGATAACGCTGCACCTGCCCCGGGTTCCCAGGCACTTTCTGTGGTTTGAGGGGCGTATCTTTATAACTTTGAAAACTATTTTCCGCCCCAGAGAAGGTGGGGGGGGGGGGGGAAGCTGACAGCGCAGAAAGGGAGCAGCGATGCCGCGCGCGCGCCCGCGGCCGGTGCTGCAAAGTGCTGGAAAAACTTTCCCTCCTCTCTTTCAGTTTTAGTAATGGTAGATATTACCAGTCACGAGGCTTGTATTTACGCGGGGCTGGCTGAGAGGAAAGGTTTGGCCTTTGATGCTTAAAAAAAGGGGCATGTGAGCGGGCAGCAGGGCTGCCTTGAAACCTCTCGCTAACGTAGTGCTCCAAGAGGTGCTGGTCTCGGGGTGGTGGGTGGAAGCTCAATTTGTAGCCCCTGGTTTTTGCTGGCTCAGCAGAATTCGCTCTGTGGCGGGGTGCGAGGTGGCAGGAGTCCTCACCGCGTCCCTTCTGTTTCAGAGAGGTTCGATCACCACTGCCCCTGGGTGGGCAACTGCGTGGGCAAGCGCAACTATCGCTACTTCTACGCCTTCATCCTCTCCCTCTCCTTCCTGACGGCCTTCATCTTCGCTTGCGTCGTCACCCACCTCACTCTGCGTAAGTACCGCGGGCGCGAGCAGCCACGCGTGCCCTGCTGCCGGCCACGGACGACTTGGGGCAGCACACGGTCACCGTTCCTGTTGGACAGAGCGTGGGAAGGGTCTATCCCTGTTTCCCCCCCAAATAAAGGGGGTCTCAGACTGCAGGGAACCCCAGATCCACCTGCAGAGAGACCCGGGGAGCTGGTGACTGGGTTGTCCCCACCGGAGCTGGTGGGTGCATCCGCCCTTAACCTGGCGGGGAAGGTGACTTGCCCATCAGCCCCGAATCTCCTGGAGCTGTGTCTACGCGCTGACATTCCTGCAAAGTTCCAGACCGCAGGTGTTTCTCGGGCAGCCAGGCAGATCCGTATGGCCCGCAGGGTGGGTGGCTGCGTGCTCGGGGGCGAAGCGTTGGCTGGAGATTCAGGGCTGCCTGATGGGACGGCGTTCCCTGTCCCGTTTTGCTTTGCAGGCGCTCAGAGAGATGGATTCCTCACCACTCTGAAGACGACGCCTGCGAGATATCCTTCTGACGCCATCGGCGGCCCAGGCTGCCGAGCGCTGGCGCAGCGACGCTAATTGTGTGACACAAGCGCAGCGAGCTCTTTGTAGGGTCACCTTTGGGTACTTTCCACAACTTAATTTAGTTCCCGAGCTACCTGGTTGGGGCAGACAGGCATCTGTAGGCTGATAGAACATCACCAAATTGGGAAGACCTTTAATTGGAACAGGTTGCCCAGAGAAGCTGTGGCTGCCCCATCCCTGGAGGGGTTCAAGGCCAGGCTGGACGGGGCTTGGAGCAACCTGGGCTGGTGGGAGGTGTCCCTGCCCAGGGCAGGGGGTTGGAACTGGATGATCTTTAAGGTCCCTTCTAACCTGAACCATTCCGGGATTCTATGATTCTTTATTTAGTTCACTGCCAGGGACTGAGAGCGGGTGACAAACTTGTTTTACAGTTTACATGGAAAGGGAAGCAGCTGGAACAGGCTGTGCCTTGCTGGATGTCCGCAGAATGGCGCGGGGAATGGGAAGCTCGCTGGGATGGATGTTTTTGCGGCCCAGCATGTGCAGTCACAGCACGTACTTCCCAAATCAGTCCTCTACCTCTCCTTGCAGGATCATTTTGTTCCCCGAGACTTCCTTGACTCTTTGGTTTTTTTTTTTTCTTTCTTCCCCACTGTGCTGGAGCTGGTGATTTGTTTTTTCTCAGTCTGGTCTATTTTGGGCCTCTCAGGTTTTCACACTTATTTAGTGGCCTCCAACCTGACGACGAACGAAGACGTAAGTACCCGGACGCTTGTCCTTCTGCAGGGCCGGCCCCGGTCCTTCCAGAGCGGAGGTGAGGCTTCCAGGGGATCCGTGGCCGCCTGCCTCAGCGCAGTGTCTCGGTGGGACGCGCTGCCTGCGATAACCCACCGCAAAGCACACAGCCCGTGCCCTAAAAAGGTGGTTTTTTAGGTAATTTCAGGTAGCTGAGCCGGGGCGGGGGGGAAAGCAGCACGCAGCAGCAGGGGACCGTGCAAGACGTGTCGCTTGGCAGCGTCAGGCTGGAACGTTAGAAAAAGTCACGTACGTGTTTTTTCCAGTCTGTATGTGGCCTCGCTTAAAATTAGGAGCTCTGAGATTTAAAAAAAAAAAAAAGGCAGGCTGGCCCCAGAGATTTATTTGGGTGTTAGCCTGGGACGCGGGTGATCTTAATTCGGCGTCCTGCATAACCGCAGGTTTCCTCCGAGACCCTGGGCAAGTCCCTTTGTCTCTGTGGGTTCCTCGTGCCTAACGGGCACGTAACGCCCAGACACCTCCTGACGAGATGTACCTTAAAAACCCTGGGGGGGGGGGCAGGCAGCCTCCGAGGGCCCAGCGAGTTCCCTGAGCAGGGCAGATTGTACGGAAAAGCAGGATCTGTCTGATCCTCGGAATCTAAATCCACCCTCCTGCCCAGAAGGAGCTGTAATCCTTGCTGGAGGCTTCCAGCTCTGCAGAAGGCAGGTTTGCATCCCTTTTTTTTTTTTTTTTACTTTTTTCCCCCCCTCCTCTTTCCCTTCCACCTTTCCGTTGCGTTCGGAGGTGTTGGCGGAGATGCTCACGGCCACGTAAGTGGAGCGAAGTAGAGGGGGTCGCACCCCAGTTCTGGGAGCACCGGCTCCCGAGCACGTGGCCCGTTGCCGCTGCGGCTGCGTTGCCAGCCTTACGCTGCAAATGGGGCGAGGAAGTGAAGAAAAAAAAAAAAAAAAAACAAAAAACAAAAAAAAACAAAAAAACCCAAAAAACAAAAGGAGGAAATGTAATGGTAAATGGTTCGCTGCAGCCACGGGCCTGAGGCCGGGTATAGCACCTGCCCACGCGTGTGTGCCTACGCTTGGTGCGACCGCGGTTTCGAAATCAGAGTCCCGGTGGCAGCTGCTCGGGGTTGGGGCAGATGAAATTGTTGCCTCCTGTGGCAGCCTGGCCTGGGAATCCCCTGGCTCTTCGCGCGGCCGGAGGAGCCCAGGAGGGACCGCGAGCCCTGCTCCGAGGAGCTTGCAGCCTCGCGGAGGACGAGGGGAGGAGGAGGAGGGTGGTGGTGTTGAGGAGGGGGACGCTGACGAGCTGCCGTGCAGCGCGGGGAGGGCGCAGCTTTGGGGGTTTCCAGCTGCAAGGTTGAGCCTCGGCGGCGGCAGGAGCAGCGTGTTGCTCTCCTCCGGCTGCCGTTCCGCAGCTGTCCTGCCTGTCAAAGCAAAGAGAGGGAGGACGTCTGCAGTAAGACAAGCCTTCCACCTCTCGAGCAAGGGTTTGAACCGAGTCCGTTATCGTGTGATTAATTATCTGCTATCGTATCTTAATCCGCGTCTATCCCTTCCCTTTCAGATCAAAGGGTCCTGGTCAAATAAGAGGGGCTCAGAGTTTGCCAATCCCTACAGCCATAAAAGTATCCTCACAAACTGCTGCGCGGTGCTGTGCGGACCGTTCCATCCCAGGTAAGAGCCTTTGACCTCCGCGGCGTCGGGAATCGCATCCCGCTCTGCGAGAGGGGCCTGGGAAAGGACAGATTTATCGGGATTCGGGGGAGTCAGCACAAACGCGTCTGCTCCCGTGCTGGTGGGGAAGCAGTTTCCCCACAGAGAGCGGCCGGAGAAACGTCTGAGAGGTAGAACTGTTGCTTCTCCTGTGTTTGAGCGATGAGTTCGGGCCGTTTGTAATTGTTTCGTGGAGTTGGCAGATAAGACACATCCTGAGGTTCAGTAAGGGCAGAGTAACGGCACCAAAGAGCTCGGCGGCAGCTGGTAAATGCCGGTAGCGGCAAGTACCTCTTAGCACGTGTTTTTCCTCCTCTGCTCAGAGGATCCGGCATCGTGGCGAGCAGCCGGCAGAGAGCCGCGCAAGGCAGCGGGGACACCCGGGCTTTTACCCACACTGGCATTACCCGAAATGCTTAGTGGCATCCCGCGGAGCGCTCTCACCCGCGAGTTAACCAGAACTGGTGTTAAAGCAAGGATGCGGGCGGGCGGTTTGCTGCGGGCGCGAGGAAGCTTTGGACCCGAAGCAGGATTTATGTCGCTGCTCTGTCACCAGAGGGTGCAATTGGGCAGAGTCAGGCCGGCGTCCCCTTGCGCCTCGCTGCCGGGGCTGAGGACCTGGCGTGGGGCTCCCAGCGAGTCCCGGGGCACGTGGGGATCCTCCAGACGAGGCTTTTTTTCACCGGATCCTATTTGGATTTGTGTGGAGCGTCTCAGAGGTGCTAACTCGGTGTAACACAGCAGCAGGGGAAGGTGCCAGGCTGTGCAGCAAGAGTCAAAGTGCGTTTTACGCTTATCACAGGATCTTCAGAGCTGGAAGGGACCTCTAGAGATCACCCAGTCCCACTCCCCTGCTAAAGCAGGATTGCCCGGAGCACATCACTCAGGGCTGCATCCAGGCGGGGCTTGAACATCCCCAGAGAAGGGACCCCACACCCTCCCTGGGCAGCCTGTTCCAGGGCTCCGTCACCCTCACCGTAAAGGAGTTTTTCCGTGTATTTGAACGGAACTTCCTGTGTTCCAGCTTGTGCCCATTGCCCCTCGTCCTGTCATTGGGAACCATTGGAAAGAGTCTGGCTCCATCCTCCTTCAACCCACCCTTCAGATACTTGTATGCCATAATAAGGTCTCCCCTCGGCCTTCTCTCCTCCAGGCTAAAGAGTCCCAGCTCTCTCAGCCTTTCCTCATAAGGGAGATGCTCCGACCCCTCCATCATCTTAGTTGCCCTTTGCTGGCCTCGCTCCAGCGGTTCCCTGTCCCTCTTGAACTGGGGAGCCCAGAACTGGACACAGGATTCCAGTTGTGGCCTCACCAGCGCCGAGTAGAGGGGGAGAATGACCTCCCTCGACCTACTGGCCACACTCTTCCCTGTGCAGCCCAGGATTCCGTTGGCCTTTTTGGCGACAAGGGCACATTGCTGGCTCATGGATAATTTCCTGTCTACCAGGACCCCCAGATCCTTCTCCTCAGAGCTGCTTCCCAGCAGGTCCCCCCCAACCTTATATATCTGGCCCTGCTCTCTGAAGTACCCCCGAGCTTTTTTGTTGGATTCAGGGCTGCCAAAATGCCCATGCTGCCACTCGGATGTGGTAAATCTGCGGATTCGGGGAACGGAGCTCTTTGCTGGGAGGTTGTGGGGAGAGCAGCATTTTACTCCCATTCTTTTCCCCGTTCGTGGTGTTTTCCTGTCGTAAAGGCCTTTCGCCAGTTCCCGTTTGGGTTTGCGGTGACCCAAAGCTTTAACAGCCCGAAGGCTGTTCGGTGGCTTGTGTGATAAGTCCGTGGTTTGTCTAATGGGCAGCTCCTGCCCGTGCTCTGGTTGGCAGCTCCCACGGGGACAGCCCTCTCCGTGGCCTGTGCGCTCCCGTCTTCGCCCAGCCTTCGTTTCCTTAACTCCTCTCCCCTTCCACGCTCTCCCTTCTGTTTTCCAGTTTGATAGACAGAAGAGGATTTATCCAGCCAGATGGCGGGACCCCGTCCAGTCCGAAGAGCGAAATCCCTTCCTTTGGAGCCAAAACTGACACCAGCATGGTAGGAGGCATTCCCTAGCGGTGCTGCGGTGTAGCCCAGTGCCTGCTGTGCCCGCACCTCGCTCCAGCCGGTACCTTCCCCTCCAACATCTCCCCAGCTCAGGCGGGACAGCCCTGTGATGCAGAGCTGCCAAAGACTCAGTCGAGCCATACGTTGCCTTTATTATTATTTTTTTTTTTTTTTAATTTATTTATTATTTTTTGTTTATACGTTTCACTGTGATCTGGACTTCGGACTGATAGAGCCCAAGGGCATGCGAGACCTTCAGACCCGTGCAGAAAGCAGGGAGTTCCTACTGCGCCTGGGAAGCAAATAGGTCTTGGGGAGCCAGCAGAGCTCTGAGCCCGGAGCGTCTCCTCCGGGGTTTCGCTGTGTTTCCTGCCGGGAGTATACTGAGGTGGGAGGTGGGGGCTGGTTCCCACTCTGAGCTGGGCTGCGACGCCTCGTCTGCTGGGCTGGTGGAAGCGTACGTTCCCTGGTGTCCCCGTTATCTCCATGAACACGTCCTGCCGCCCTGCGCCCATGTGGAAGGGCTGTTCTGTCTCTTAATGGCCGGGTTCTCACCTCGGCCGCTGCCGGAGCGGCTTTGCTTTTCCAGAAGCTGCTGTGCCTTGGTAAGTGGGGGCTGTTGGGCTGGGAGGACTCTGGCTCCCAGCAGCCGCGGAAGCTAGCTAGAGGTCCCAGCTGCTGGCGATCCTGTTTTCTGGCTGGTCACTGAGAGGATGCTGAAAACCTCGGTGTGTTTCGGCCCTGCCGGTCAGGAAGGCAACGTTTTGCAGCAAGGATACGAAGTAGGATCACCCTCCTTTTAAGGGGGAAGTTCTGTGGCTGCCAAAATGCCCGTGCTGGCACTCGGAGATGGTAAATCTGCAGATTCGGGGAACCGAGCTCTTTGCTCGCAGTGTTCTGCGGCTCTCGTCGTGAGATGCTGGGTGGCGAGGCTACACCTGTAAGATTTGGGAACCTTGGCTTGCCAGGGAAGCCTGGTAATGTCCTGTCTCTTCCGAAAGGCAACAGAAAAGTGGGTGAAACCCTGAGGTGGAGTTTCACAGAGGGAGCAGTGAGCGAGTGCTGGTCTCTGATAACCTCACGTTGTGCCCTGGGTTTGTGTTTCTGGCCAGCAGAAAAGAGCAGGGCTGTCCCCGGCGCCTCCGGAGCCATTCCCGCGTGCCTGGGGCACATCCCGGAGCATCGCTCCGTGCCTGGGGAGGCACGGGAGGGCCGGGCTGGGCAGCTCTGCCTTACCCACGCCGGAGCGTGCCTAGAGGAGAATCACAGACCTCGTTGGCAATACTTGAATCATGTGATTAAAAGCTGCTGGATATTTTTGCACAATTTGTAGATTTTTTTTTTATTATTTTTTTTTTTTTTTTCTATGGTGTAGAGCATTTTATATTGGGCGCAGGTAGCGTTGGGCATGTGAGCACCAGGGCAGAGGCTTGCAGTGTTCTGGGTCGAGCTGCCTGGGTAGGTTTCCGTGGGTCAGACGCGTGTGTTTCAACCTCAGGCGGAGGCGGCACATTTCGGGGGGCGGCCCGTCCCCCGTGAACTCACCAGCGTTGTGCTTTGCGCACTGGAGTAGACCGTGCCAGCCCGCGGGCGGCTTCGGGGCGCGCTGGGGGACGGCGGGGGCGCAAGGTTGCCCCGGCCTCACCCGGTTGGTGGCCGCACAAACATCTCGGTGCTTGTTCGCGGTGGCCACCAGCTCTACCTTCCCCTCCACAATGAGCCGAGGTGAGGGCACGGCAGCGGAGGCTGCCGAATTCCTACCGCATCCCCGCAGATGGCCCTTGCTTCGCGCCATCTCACGGGCCAGGCGCTTTAGGACGTTGCCCGCGTTGCATCCGGAGAGGCCGCCCTGCCCTTCCCACCCCGTTTCTCCTGCAGGGATGGCCCCAGCGGGGGCTTGTCCCCGCCGCGGAGGAGCCTCGGGGCGAACCGAGCCGTGCCGAGAGGGTCTGGCGCTGCTGGGGAGTGAGGAGCAGCATCGGGGGCGTTATCAGGGGCCAAACTCCTTCCTGTTTTTATTTAAGCCCGTTTCCTTTGTTACTCAACGTAATAAAAACTATATTTTTAAAGAGTTAAATGCTTGGATGATTATTTTCTTCCTTTAAGACAGAAGAGAGCAGCGTTTACCAGGGCAGTTGGACTCTGTTAGGTTTACCTGGCAGCTCCGATAACCTCCTGCAGGATGGGGCTGCGGGGGATGCTCAGCAGCAGTTGGTGCTGCCCTGACTCTTGCTGGAGGAAGGGATTTTTCTGTCCCCCGCCTCCAGCCCGGGCGGCGTCTCATCCACTCACCCGTCCCCTCCCTGCAGAAGCCATTCCCCCCCCCAGCATCCTTTCCCCAACCTCCCAGGGCTGTGCCAGGCTCTGGGGTCCCCGTGTCTCACCCAGCACCGGTGGGTGGTGAGGCGCGTAATCTCTGGTGTCTTCCCCAGGAGGACGCCTGCCAGGATTTTGCCATTTCCTGCACGGCCTGACGGGATTTGCCCCCCCTCCTTGGACGTTAGCCCCGCTTTCTGAGGGCTAGCTGGTAAGAAAGCGCTTTCTTCTCCCCATCATCCCCTCCAGCGACCCATCCCATCTCCACTGCATGGACCAGCTCTGCCCGCGGAGCCCATCACTCTCCGCTTGTGTAGACATCTGTGTGCCGTGTGTCCCGTCCATCCCACCACCATCCCACCGGCGCGAGGTGCTGCCGTCTCGGTGCGGGGCTGCCTGGCCGAGGGCTTGCCCACAGCCTTGGCGAGAAGAGGGGGATGGTTTTCCCCCAGCTTTGTGCCGGGCTTTGGTACAAGACGGAGCTGCTCAGTTCACGGGGTGACACGTGGAAAACGGCGTGGCCGAGGGCTGGCTCAGGCTCCGGGCAGAGGGTCTGTGAAGCCCAGGGCTCGCTGGATGGCAGGTCGTGGTGGCTTGTGCTCGGAGATGCCATGATGGGCTTGGAGGAAGCCCCCACCCCCTGCAGAGATGTGGTGTTTGGAGCCAGCTGCGGCCCCAACAGAGGAGTGGGAGCCTGGAACAGATCTCTAACCCCAGCTCTGTGGGTCGGGCAGTCCCTCCCCTCCCTCCCTATCTGTTTGCACACCACATTCCTCCTCCTATTTTCCCCTTGACCGTGGTAAGTACCTTCCACAGCCTGTTGCTATGAAGCCCTGCTTCACCTGTGGGCTGCGGAGCTGCCCCTCATCCCCCCCTGCAGCTCCTGCCTGCTCCAGCCTCGGCGGCAGCCGTGGAGAAAGGCTGCCAGCGCTCTCCTCCATCCTGCGCTGCCACCGAGCCCCGGTGCTCCGCTCTGCTCCCTGCTACTCCTCGCTCCTGTATTTCTGGCACTAACGCTCTCTTTCTCTTCCTCCTCTTCCTCACACCGGGGCAATCCAGCGTCAAGAGCCCTGGCAGCCCGCTGCCCCTTGCAGAGCACCCTGCGGGGAGCCAAGAGACTACAGCCATGACCACCACCAGTGCCTCCGCTCGCCAGGGCTGCGCCTTCCTCCCTCCCACCCGCCCCAAGAGAAGGGGGGGAAAGCGGCCGCGCACAAGGAAAAGCTTTTCCAACCCTTCTCTGGGAGCCGGGACGGCCGTCCCGCGGGTTTGGAGCTCAAAGCCATACAGCCGTCCCACCCGAGTGCAATAACCGGAGTTCCTGCTGTCTCCTGCCACTGGATGGACTCACGCAATCGAGCCGAGGATGCCGGTGGCTCCCCGTAACCCCCAGCCTTACCCCCCGGTGAAGGTGTCTCCCCTCCCGCAGATGCTGGAAGATAGCGGTGAGCGTTCCAGCGGGCTTGCGAAAGGAGCAGGCTTCGGGCCAGCGCGTCGTAACGCCGGTGGCATCACACACCCGACCCCAGCAGCCCCGACCCCAGCCGTGTCCGTGTGCCGCAGGATGCTCCTCCGCGGGAAGGAGTTAGTGCGTGGTCAGAATTAACCTTGCGCCCCCCCCGGCCAGCTCTCCCCCTCCTGTTCCGTCTTAGCGTGGCTCTAGTTTTGGGGGAAGAGGTTGAAGCCCCGCAGGATTGTGACCAGCCATTGCGGGGGCTCCAGCACCGCGTCCTCCCACCGCCGGCGGCCGGGATGGGAGCTGCGCAGCCAGGTCTGACCTCCCCAGCCCCGCGCCCAGTAGGACTCACCGTCTATTTCTGCCTTTTACTTTTGTAATGAATAAAAATTTCTCCTATTTACTGTACGCCAGCGCCTGGCTGCTGCTCTGCCGGCGGAAGGGAGCTGCTCCCTGCAGCTCGTGCTCGGGCACGTCGGTGCTGCATGGGGGGGGCCGGGGAGGGCTGCACCCCTCTGCCGGCAGCCACGCCAGCCACGGGGCCGGGAGCCCAGAGCTCCCTAAACTCAGCTGTGGCACCAGCGGTGGCCTTGAGGCAAGTCCCAGCCTTCTGTGACCCTGCACCCCGTACAGCTGGGGCCGGGGAGGGAGGGATGGGCAGCGCCTGTGGGACCTGGGGCAGAATTTGTCCCCTACTGAAGTGCTGGGAGCTGGCAGCGTCCCCGCAGCCTTTGGGGGGGTGGGGGGGGGAGCGGCAGGGCTGGATGGGTGAGGACGGGGTGGGCTGTCAGCATCCTTCCAGCGCCGCTGGGAATGGCCACGAGCGTCCTCTGCCTCCTCCTGCCATGGCGGAGCCGCCGGAGCGCCCCAGCCCTGCAGCATCGCCAGCGTCCCCCAGGGCCGGGGCTGAACCGGGTGTCCCTCTCTGGGGGGGGACACGGGGTGACGCGCCTTCTGGTGCTGCTCTTCATACTTCGGGGCACTCAGGGGTCCTGCGCGGGGTGGGGGGGGGGGATGCTGCCGCCAATGTGCAGGGATCCAGGGCTCTTCCCTTCACCCCCCTCCACCCCGCCACCGATTTTCACGAAACCGGTAGAGCAGAATGCTTTTGCAGCCTCCTCTCAGCCCATTGCAACCCAAAATTTGGCAGCGGCTCAGCCCCGCTTTGGCAGTGGCTGCCGAGCAGGCGCCTGAGCCGTGGCCGAGCCAGCGCACACCCCGTCCCGCTGCAGGGGGGGGGGGTCCGGCTTGGGCTGACGGCGGTGGGTGTCTCCCCATGGAGAGATGCCGCAAAGCTGCCACGGGAGGCTGAAACAGCCCAAACGCAGCCGGGATACTGCAGGATCAGCCCGAGGTGTTGAAGATGGGGCCGGTGGCGAGTCCTTCAGCGGGGCTCGGGGAGGGGGCGGGGGGGGCTGCCACAGACCCTGACAACATACAGCTTTGCTGTGCGAAGGGCTGCGAGCTGCAGGTTAATTCCCACCCGGGGATTGTCTCCTCGCCTTTTTGCAAGGGGGTTTTTAGAGGGCTGGGTACGTCGGGCTGCCCGTTTGGCCCCCAGCCCCTCTGTGGGGGCTTTTCTGCTTGATTGACGCTCTCAGAGGGTCTCTATGGGTCTTCCTCCCCCTCCCAGGCAGAGGTGGGAGACAGGCAGTGGGGTCCCATGTGGCTGTTCCTTCGGAAAATTCCTTTTCCCGACTCACTGGGGTGTCATCCGCTCCCACAGTGGATCACGCTTAGATGGGGAAGGAGCTCTAATTGCCGGCGAGGAGCTGCACGTGGCGTGGCTCCGGAGGGGGGGGACATGGAGGGGCTGCGGGGGGGACGACATGGTGGGGTTGTGGTGGGGCTGGTGGAGCCAGACACCCTCGTGCTGCCGCTTCGTGTGAGCCCCACGCTGGGCAGGGGCACCCCAACCCCACCACGTGGCGGGGGGCTTGGCTGGTGGGGGGCGGGGGGGCCAGCAGCCCCGAATCCCCCTTGCCAAGGTGGGGAGGGAGCGGTGTGGAAGCTGGGGGTGGGGTGGGTAGTCTTTTCCTGGGCTGAACTCATTTGGAAAAAGCATCCCTGCGTCTTCCTCATGTCCTCCATCCCCAGCATCCTCCATCACCCCATCCCGGGGGACCGGAGCGAGGTTGTGGGGGGGGGGGCTGATGCGGACAGGGCGCTGCCAACCGGGGTGGCACCGAGGGCTGTTCGCAGGGATGAGTAAAGCAGTGAGTTACACTGATATTTTTTTTTTTTTAATTATTTTTTTAAAATTTTATTTTATTTTTAAATAAATACAAAACCCAACCACCAACCCCTTTTTGCCTTGGCCCGATGCCGCCGGGCGCCCGCCCCACCCTGCCCTTCCCGCACGGTTCCCGCACGGCAGATGATAGCGCCGGGGCTTGGCACCGGCTGCGAGGCCACGGCTTCGCCAGCCCGGCCAGCAGCCGCCAGCGCCCGGCGTGTGGCAACAAGCCGGAGCAGGTCGAGAGTGAAACTGCAGCGCAACACGAAGCCCAGATCCTAATCGGGGAGGGAGGGAGGGAGGGAGGACGGCGTGTTTCCACCGGCGGGCCCAGCCACCGCCGGCCAGTTCATGTCAGAAAAAAAAAAAAGAAAAATTAAAAAAAAAATTTAAAAATAAAAAACCAAACCCACCCCGAAACTCTTCAATTAAGAGATAAGTCGCTGGGATGGGGATACACAGCCCTGGGATGGAGGTGAGCGATGGGGGAGCGCCAAATTCAGTGGGGCTGGGGGGGGTTTCCCTGCCGCCGGACGGATCCAGGGTCACACCGGTGGTGGATTCCCCACTCTGGGAGGTTTTTTTGGGGGGGGGGGGTGTCAGGCTGGTCCCGCCACGCGGCGGCTCAAAGGCACGGGGCGATCGCAGGCAGCTTCGGGGCGGTCCCTCCCGCGGCGCTTGGGCGAGTTGCTGAGCTCCTCTGCCTCGGTTTCCCCACCTGTGGGAATAAATACCTGCCCGTCAAGCCCTCGCAATTACCAGTGAAGTTAATCACCATATAAAAAACCGACAGTGATATGATTTCTGGGTGGGGGAGGGGGGGGGAGGAAACCATTTTTACGACCAGACACACCCCGTGGCCCCTTTCTCTGAGGGGAGGGTGGGAAGAGATGAACGCTGCCGCGTCCCTGTGTACCGCCCCCCCCCCCAAAATGATAAACCACCCGCTGTCCCCCCTCCCCAGTGCTTTTAGCAGCGGGATGGGCGTCCCCTTGGTCCTGGGGTGGGTGTTGGCTGCGGGGAGACCCCCGCCTTGGGGCATCCATGGGTGCTGCACCCACCGCTGAGCCCTCCCCGGGGACCCATGGGGAGGGCAGGGCGTTGGTGACCCCCCCCTCGCCCCTTCCCCAGCCGCCCGCGGGTGATGATTCACGGCAATTTTCCTTTTAAGGCTGGGCTCGGCGGGGAGGAAGCAGAAGAGGAGGAGGAGGAGGACACTCCTTCGGCCTCGCTGGCTCCTCCCGCTCTCGCTCGAGGCTCCGACGCTCAGCCAAAAACGAATCCCGGCGACGGGGCTCGGCAGAGGCTCCGACGGCTCCCGGCCCCGCTCCTCGCCCAAGCGTCTGCCCTGCGCCCGCGTCCCAGCCATGGCAAGAAACCACCAAGTGCAGAAGGCCAAGCTGGCCGAGCAGGCTGAGCGCTACGAGGACATGGCGGACTTCATGAAGGAGGTGGTGGAACACGGGGACGAGCTGTCCAACGAGGAGCGCAACCTCCTCTCCGTCGCCTACAAGAACGTGGTGGGGTGCCAGCGCTCGGCGTGGAGGGTCATCTCCAGCATCGAGCACAAAACCGAAGAGGGGGACGACAAAGCGCAGCTGGTGAACGAGTATCGGGAGAAGGTGGAAAGGGAGCTGAATGGCGTCTGCAAGAACGTCCTGGCCTTGTTGGACAAGTATCTCATCAAGAAGGCGAGTGATCCCGAGAGCAAGGTCTTCTACCTGAAGATGAAGGGTGACTACTTCCGATACCTGGCCGAGGTGGCCACCGGGGACGACCGCAAGAAGACGATAGACAGCGCCCAGGAAGCCTACCAAGAAGCCATGGACATCAGCAAAAAGGAGATGCAGCCCACGAACCCCATCCGCCTGGGGCTGGCCCTCAACTTCTCCGTCTTCCACTACGAGATCGCCAACGCCCCCGACCAGGCCATCTCCCTGGCCAAGACCACCTTCGACGAGGCCATGGGGGACCTGCACACGCTCAGCGAAGACTCCTACAAGGACAGCACCCTCATCATGCAGCTGCTCAGGGACAACCTCACGCTATGGACAGCCGAGTGCGCCGGAGAAGACGGCGGCGAGGCTGGCGAAGAGCCCAAGAACTGAACGGCCATCCCCCGCGGAGCTGGGGACCGGTCCACCCCCCACCCCCCCCGCCCCAACCTGCCCCCCCCCGACTCTCCAGTCCCTTCGGCATCTCTTCGTGGTTTAATTTTTGTTTTGGTCTTTTTTTGTTGTGGTTTTTTTTTTTTTTGGGGGGGGGGGTGGTCTTGGTTTCCCCATGCCCCCCCCCCCCCCGCCCCCAGCCTGGATGCCGGGAGTATGGTGGGGGGGGGGCCCATGTGTGGTGTTTGCTGAGCAGTTTTGGCATGGCCCCCTCCACCTTCCCTCCCCGCCCCCCCCATCCTCTGCTCTGGGGAGGGGGAAAGGAGGTGGTGGGGGGGGGCTGCGTCCATCCTGGAGGGCTACCAGCCCCCCACTATTTAACATTTTTTCGGGGGGGACAGTGTGCCGTCTCCAAACCCCCTTTCCCAGAGGGCTGGAGCTGCGACGGGAGGAGGTGAGGGGCCGGGAGGATGGGGCAAGGGGGGTTCTGGGCAGCCCCCCCCCCCATCCCAGGGTTGGGGATGTGGGGGGGGGTAGAGGGGGGGGTCACGTATCTCCGAAGCCTCTGTGCGTCTCCAATAAACCGTCTCCTGCACGCCTGCCTCTGGTCTGCCTCGTCTCTCCCCCGCGCACGTGTCCGGGCAGCTCCCCCCCGCCACCAGGAACCCGCTTCGCCTCCCACCCCGCTGGCTGCGGGGGGGGGACAGCTGGGTCCCCAAGGAGCTGCAGCAGCAGTTTGGCTGCTCCCAATCCCCCCCCAAACCCCGTGACGCGTGTCTTGGTGTCCCCCCCCCTCCCCAAAACCCCATCCCTTGGCAGCTGCAGGACCATGGGGTGGGCTCTGCCTCTGGGGAGCAAGGGTTTCGGCACCCCCCCCCCCCCCCCCACCATGGGTCTGGGGTGCACCGAGGTCCCCGACCCCACAGCAGGGGTGTCCCACCCCCCCTTGGTGCAAACCCTCAGTGCCCCAAAACCCATCACCGAGGCCCTTGTACAGCTTTCCCAAGGGGGTGTGTGTGTATGGGGGGGTGTCCCCTAAAGCAGCATCAGCAACGACACGGGGACAGCCCTGGGGTGTCACTGGGGTGGGGACATCCCCGTCGAGGTCCGGATGCGCGGGAGCAGGAGAAAGCTCAGCACTTCTGGCCCTGGCACCCGGCCACGGCGAAGGGCGCAGCTCATGGAGCACAGCACCCCCCCCCCCCCCCCGCCCCAACCCCACCCCCCCCCAAACCCCGCCAGCGCGAGTTTCGACATGAAAAATAATTACAATAAAATACAGTCATGGCACCCTGGGCTATGAGCTCATCAGATCAAGCGCAGCAGGGCTGGGCAGGAGCCGGCCTTTGATGGGAAACACCGGGATGCCGGGAGGAAACGCGCCGTGACTCAGGACGTGCCACCCCGGTTCAGCGGGGTCCCCACTTGGGGACGTGGGGGACATGCCAGCTCCCAGCCCCGGCATGGCCAAAACCCGGCTCCCAGGGTTACAGGAGCTACTGGGCTCTGGGGAAACTGAGGCACAGCTGGGGAAGCAACCCCCCCTCCACCCCGCATTGCATGGCGAGGCACCCGGTGCAAAGCCCAGGGGGGGCTGCAGGGACCGGCCTGGGATGTAACGAGGTTCGCAAGGGCTCTGCCGTGGGAGGAAACGCGCCGTGACTCAGGACGTGCCACCCCGCTTCAGCGGGGTCCCCACTTAGGGACGTGGGGGACATGCCAGCTCCCAGCCCCGGCATGGCCAAAACCCAGCTCCGGGGGGTGACAGGAGTTACTGGGCTTTGGGGAAACTGAGGCACAGCTGGGGAAGCAACCCCCCCCCCCCCCCCCCCCCCCCCCCCCCTCCACTGCATGGTGGGGCACCCGGTGCAAAGCCTGGGGGGGGCTGCAGGGACCGGCCCGGGATGTAACGAGGTTCGCAAGGGCTCTGCCGTGGGAAAGCGCTGGCTGCTGTGGGAGGTTGGGCTGCACAAACCAGAACCTGTTTGCCCGGGACACGTCACCTGGAGAGCAGAACCTGGCGCAGAGCCCAGCCGAGGGGATTAACCCCTGCCAGCGCCCCCACCCAGCCCCTCACCACCCCCCCCCACCATTCCCCTCCCCATCCCCATCATGGCATCTTGTAGAAGCAAACGTGGGTGCTCCTGTGGCCCCGCCGAGGACTGGGTCAGCGGCCCCGGCAGGTTGTAATTTGCTCGGCAGGTCCTGGCTGAGATGGGGGGGCCTCCGGCGGTGTCGGGGAGCCCAGCCGGTTCCCGGGGGGGAGGCCAGCGAGGGGCCCCGACGCTTGGCCACCGCCCGGCCCCGAGCGCTCCCAGCCTGGGAACCAGCCCCAGACCTGTAATTAGCCAAACCGGGGCTGGCCGACGTGAAAAACGAGCCGAGGGCTCTCGCTGGCCCTTGACCCGGCAGTTTGGGGACATGAGAAGCCCAGGCTGGTTAAACTCGGGGAGGGGGATGAGGTGGGAGCTGGGGGGTGCTGGTACCTATCCGCCCCTGCCACTTCTCAGGGCCCATGGGTGGCGGGAGGATGACGGGGCTCCCACCGCCCTCCCAGGAGTTAACCGATTTCGACAGCACCCAAAATTGCAGCCTCGCTGGGCCGTGTAGGAGGACGATGCTCCCCGGCCTCCCAGCCGGTCCAGCAGCTTTTCGGGGCTGGGAGGGAGGCCCCGGGCCCCCACGACACCTCCCGTGAGAGGGACGTGCTGCTGGGGAGCACGGGGTGTCCCCCGGGGTCCTCCTGGCCCCCTGTTTCATGTAGGGTGGTGGGACCCAGATTGGGGGGGGGGGGGGGGGGGGGGCCAGGAAGACATTGGGACATCCATCCCCATCCTCGTCCCCTGGCTGGGACAGGCTGGAGGATACTCTCAGCATCCCTGATGCCGCACAGGAAGGGCCGCACAGCAAAGCTCTCAAATATACGTGTTTTAGTGTCTTTAACACCAAAAGAGCAAAGGCACGTGGGTTTCCCAGGGCAAGGGAGCGTCCCCCACCCCGGAGCCACTGTCCCAGCCAGGCGCTGGGAGCAGGGTCCCGGCTGCCCCCACCCTGGCTAGCAGCCATGGGGTTAAGGCTACTAAAACAGAGCTCTATGGGCAAGCGGAGGCTGCTGCCCCTAGCCATGCTGCCTGCAAAAGGCTCTGCCCATCCCGAGCGGGGCTGGAGGGCTGCAGGGCCCACAACCGGGCTTGTCCCTTGTCCCCAGCTCTCACAACCTCCCCACAGGGCTTTGTGCCCGGGGCCAGGGCTGGCCGGCTCCTGGCTGCCTGGCAGGGCCGGCTGAGGCTGAGCCACCACCAGCGGCACCCAGGGGAGACGGCGCTGGGTGGCTGTCACCGGGCAGGCACCCCAGGGTGCTGCCAGGCTTCCCCTGGGTGCCTGGTTGGGGGTTTGTGTGTGTGTGTGTGTTAGTTTTTGGAGAAGCTTTTCATACCCTGCAGAGAGGACCACTTGATGGGGAAACTCACAGCCCCGTGATGGAGCCAGCAGTGCTCCCCCCCACCCCCCCCCAACCTTTCCTGAGGCAGATGCTAGCCCCATCCGCTGGATTTTGGCCCATCTTGTCCATCCTACAACCCTGGTGAGACCCCCCCTGCCCCCCCAGGAGAAGAATGAACGCTGATTGGGGGCTACTGAGGAGCCCTAACCTGGGGGCTTGGACTACCCCAGCCCCCCCCCCCGGCTGGTGGCTACCAAAAACGCTCCACATTTCATCCCAGTACCCACGCTTCCACGCGACTGGCTGACCTGGCCTGATCCGGGCACTGTGTTTTGGGCTACAGAGAGGGACCCCGCAGTTGCCCAAAGCAATGGAGGGGTCACAGCAAAACCCAGCTGAGTGGCTGCCACTGGATCCCAAACCCCTCCAGCCTGGAAAAACCATGAGCTGCCGCGTTCACTCTTGCCCAGGAGGTGCCACGCGTGGCCGGGGTGGGCTCAGCCTCTCCCGGCGCCGGGCTCGGAGGGGCCAGGGCAGGTAGGACCAGCTCAGCAGAAAGCCTGCCCCCCCCCCCAAGGGATGTGCCTCAATTGGGGTGACTAATCCTGGCCCTTCGCCCTGGCTGATTGCTCAACGGGAGCGACAGGAGCCAGAGTGTCACCTCCCTCAGCCCCGGGAGCCTTGGCGAGGCCGTCCCCTCCCAACGTGGGGACATGTGGGTGCAGGAGCCGGCTGGATGTCACACCCGGGGTGCCCGGCCATCCCCACCCATTGCAGAGCCGTTTTCTGCTTTGCCCTCACCGGGAGCAGCCGCGAGTATCATCCCCGCTGAGCTGGGGTGGGGGGGGTCCCAGTTCAGCCCCTGCTCTCCAAACCCGGGCTGTGAAGAGCCCCTTGGTCCAAAAAACACGGCATTTTTCAGGCTGCAGCTCTTTTAGACCTCAGCATTTCTTGGCTCCGACAGGGCAGAGCGTCCCTGAGCTGAGAGGTCTCTGCCACCTTGGATTTCCATTTCCTCAGCGCAGCAAGGCCGGGGCTGCCGATACCGCCCGGGTATTAAAATAAAAAAGCCAAACAGCCACAAAAGCTTTGACGGCTCTTGCATAACGCCCGTTTGACCCGACAATAGCCTTTTAAGCCACCAAATCTCTCAAAGCCATGAAAAAAAAGCCCCCATAAAATTCACAGTTTTGCAGTCACGTCTTCCATCCCTATACAGCGACCACGGGGCTCGAAGCCGACGGGGATAAGCCCACAGGGATGGAGTTTCAGCTCCGGTTATGGTTACATCGGCTTCCAGCCCTTCAGCCCCAGAGAGCACTGAAACGCGGCCGCGGGGTTTCAGCCAGGAATATCCAGGGAAGTCCCTGGGCTCTCGGGAAAAGAGCTCAGGCACTGAGAGCAGACAGGAATTTGACATTTTAAATATGAAATGTCAGTGTAGGCTTTCATCGTGAACTCATCCGGTTAAAGCACAAGCGCACGCGTGTGTGTGTGCGCGCGCGCACATTGAAGTGTGTGTCTTCTCCCTCCTTCTCCCCCTGAGCTCCTCCTGTTCTCCAAATCCTGGCCACAAAGGTGTGAGATACAAGAAAATTTAGTTTTAATTCCCTGCCCAGCCGCAGTCCCCGCCAAGGAAGACCCCGCTCGCATTCGGATTCACCGAGCCGGTGGTCTGCAACCGCTCTGCCGAGGGTCAAACCGGCCGGCGAGGAAAAGCTGTCTTATTTTATGCAAGGTCTTGGGCAAGAGGCGATGCCGAGTCTGCCCAGGGAGCCGGCAGCCGGGAGTCTCGCCCGCTCCCGTCCTACGTGCGGCTGCCGGGAGGCGCTCGGAGGGCTGCTCGGCGCGGATGCCTCGTCCCTCATCGCCCCGACCTTTCCGATTCACCGCGCTGATGGACCCGAGCTGCAGAGTCGGTGGGACGTGAGCTGCCGTCACCCTCACGAGCCGCAGCGGGACGGTGAGAAGGAATTACACGGGAAGGAAGGGAAGCCCCAGGATTTGGGATCTGGAGAAAAAAAGGTGGTGGATGAGGGCAGACGAGCCAGCTGCTGGGAAAGGCCCTACATGCAAACGATGTGCTCCAACCTCCCGCTGAGTCACACAGGGTCTTTCTTAATCAAAAGCCTCCGAAAGCCGAGCTTGCAGTTTGCGCGTCGCCGTCAGCGCGCTGCGTGCTCACCAGCCCTTGGATAAGCGCGCGCGAGGAGTTGACCTGCTTTCACGTCCCACAGTCGCTCGTCCTCACTTCCCTCCAGCAAACGCTTTGTCTGTTCTCAGGCAGATCATAGAGGAACACGACGTCGCAAACACGGAGCCCTTCTGCAAAGTACACAACGCAGCAGCTGCCGTGACGTTCCCACCAGAGGCTTTTTAGCCCAGGGCTTTGTAGCACTCTTGGTTTTATTTATTCAGGTTCAGCAAACACACAAGATGAAAGCGAGACGAAGGAGTGTTTTATTAAGAAAGAGTCCCATCATTATTTAAAAAAAAAAAAAAAAACAAAAACACAGAAAAACAACCATCTTTCTGTCCTCTTTGAGACAGATGGGAGGCTTCTCAGCCTGGATGCTCCTCTGAGCACGAGGCCCACGCACGCTCCTCCTCCGCAGTAAACCCTCAAGGCTCACTGCAGACGAGACAGCTCCCCCCGATTTTTCTTTCTCTGGATCTGCTTTGCTCACGATGGAGAGAAGGAGGCTTGGCAAAAAGTCAGCCTCCTTCACCTCGCTTCTCTTCTCTCGCTAACCCTGTCCTTTACCCTCGTTCCTAAGGAAAGGCCCGGCTCGCCTGGCACTCAGCCATCGCCTTTCTGCAAAAACGCTGCTCTGCGCAGCGGGGTCAAACCCTCCCGGCGAGGGAGTCCAGCAGCCAGCCCTCGGCCGGGAAAGGCTTTCGCTTGGTCTGAGTCCCACCACGCGGAGGTCCCTTAAGCTCCTGGGAGGAAAAGGAGAGGTGTCAAAACCGAGAGCAGCGGTGGAAGAGGTGGGTGTGTTACAGATCCATCATTTCTTCTTCCACCGCTCTGTCCTGAGATTGCACATACTTCTCCTGCACTGCAAGTGTGCTGATAACGCAGTAATTAAGGAAAACGAGGGGCTGGGCTCAAACACTCCCTTCTGCAAGGAGCTCTTAACGTTCTCGGCGAGGAACCAGCCCCACATTAGCCTGAAGGCTGGCAGGACGACGCAGTACTGGCAGCAGCACGCATCACCCGAGTTATTTCTGGCTCTGGCTGATCCCAGACCCGACAAGTACAGGAGAATCAATTGTATGGTTTGGACGAGGTGGAACGAACCAGTCCAAGTGAGTGCGAGAGCACGGAAAACTGTCAAAAGATTCCTCCCACATTCACAGTATCAATTAGCAACAAACGTGGTGGCTTCGGTGTGGACAACTGGCCGCGAAGGTCTGGGCCGAGCCCTACTCCTATCACCAAAGAGCATCAGATGATGTTAGTAACAACCTGGGCCTGCAAACGGCCAGCCCCACCTCCAGGCTCTCTTCCCAAGGAAGGAGAAATTAAAACTCAATGTAACAGAGGACTGGTGGAGAAGGATACGAAGTAAAGTGGAAATCGGCTCCCACTGCTGCTGACATCAGAGCTTCCAGGCTCCTGTGCTCCTGGTCTCCGAAGGAATAGCCGTTGGCTTTGTCCACCGCCTGCATCACTTGCCGCATGCTCTCCTTATCCTGAAAGGGAGGGAGATGACACACAGGGAAATCTGGTCCTTCCCCGGAGGCAAGAGCTCACGCCGGGCTTTACCATGGATTTTCTCCGAGGCTTTGAGCCACCCACACAGCGCCCAATGCCCCGAGGACGCTGCCGGCCTCCCTGAGCCCAGAGGGGCCACAGGACAACCAGGGGCACCCGCTGTGGAGCCCGAATACATCATGGGCTGACACCCTCCACCCTCTCGCTCCCTTTCATCACCTCTTGCCTCAGCCCATTTGCCTTTGTTGACACTTCTGCCAACTACCAGATTAACATTTTCAGCCCTCGCTCCCAAATGTATTCCTCCCAATCTTCTAATTATTTTGTTAAATACAACGTTTTAGGTAATACTTTGCCCAGATTTGAAACGCAGGCACGGAAGAGCTGAATGAAGGGGCAGTTTTAATTCCCCACCCCGGGACACAAGGCCCACATAGCCCTAAGCTCATTAGCCTTTTCTTTTCCTTTGGCTGCCACAGATCATTTACAAGTCTGGGTGTGTTTCACTGTCTTCTTCCATCCCCGAGTCCCGTCACAGCGGAGGTTTTCAGCCCTCATGGCTCTAAAAAGATGTAACCTAGCTGCTACATATCCAACACTCCCTGTTCTCCTGGCCCCGCTCCTCCTGCTGCATCACCTGGACGTTGAGCGGAACGAAGGACACCAGGCTGTAGTCCTCAATCACCTCCACCAGCTTCTCATTGAGGCGGCGGTAATTTCTGAAGAAGGGGTCAGAAGCTAAATGGTCAACCAAGTAAGAGAGGTCCAGGACCTCCGTGTAATAATCCAGGTTGAAAGCTGCAAGGAAAACACCACGAAGCTCTGAAGGCAATTTATAAATTGGAGAACCCAGCGAGATTTACACCAGTTCCCCAACCACCTCCCAGCAATACATCCCTGTACCCGCTAATTTACACCTGAGCAGCCCAATTCCACATCTCCCTCTCGTAAAGGCTCTTACCCAGCTTGCCGTATTGCTCGATCAGGTCCATCTTGGAGAGGATGTTGACGTGGGGCAGCTCCACGTGCAGCATGGTGGAGAGCGAGGTGCAGAGAACAGAGATGAACTTGCCAGGGTCCGTGCAGTAGTGAGAATCCACCAAATGCACCGCAGCCAGCTGGAGAGCAAAGGCGCAGAGGGACAGCGCAAGGTCAGACCCGTGTCGAGTCCATCCGCCTGCTTTTGGGACAATCTGAGAAGCGGCTATGGGACAATCTGTTCAGACCTGACTGGAACTACATGGGACTCCCACAAAGGGCAAGTAACAACCTACCTTCTAGCTCCTGCGTATAAAACATCCTCATAAATCAGTGTACATACATATATAGAACTATATGTTGCCACGTTCACAGCCATGGACCACCTGGGGGACTCAGGACCTGCACAGAGAGGGCTGTGGGGAGGCTTATAGGGGTGCTGAGCTCCACCAGCAGCACATAAAGACACTTAAACCTGCAACTACTCTCCCTTTTCTCAGGTTTTTTTTACTTTGCACATGAAGTTTCCACGCTTGTCTGAATTCCGCAGGTTTTTTTGGGGGGTGGGAGCTGGGGTTATAAGTCTCCTTCTGAACAACACAACTGCCTCCAGATTCCCACCTTCCCACAGGAATGCTCACACACAGGAGCGGTAACTGTAGCACGCCACGCTCTGCTGGGAGAACCAATTGTCATGTGGTTTGAAAGAATAATTAATAATTAAATTAATGAGCAGTTTGCTTCCCTGTGTTTTGTGCAGCTGTAACAATGTGGTCCGAGACCTCTGTTAAGTTACTGCCTGTTACACCACGTTACTCAAAGTCAGAGTGTGGCTGAGTCACAGCTACGCTTCTGCCACCAAAAAAAAAAGCAAGTTTAAAGCTCACAGGCAGGTGCAAGCACTTGGGTGAGCATCAAAACAGCCGTGTAACTATCTTTTTTTAGTAACTACAATTTCAGTACATTTATTTGAATAGAAAGAATTTCTAATGTGCAGATTCCCACTGACATTCTCAAGCAAATGAACTTGCCCTTCTTGCTCACACCGTACACGGTTTGCACATTCATGGTTTGGCCCAAATGCAAACCAAATGCAACGTAAGCAAGTTAGCTCGGTTATGGGACTCTTCTCACCTGCGCTTCCTCATTTGCATCTTCCATTGTGCAAGAAAGCACAGAGCACGTACTACAACGTGCAGGGCGATTCGGTTTGGCTGCAAGGGAGCCAGGCAGGGCCTGAGATGACGCCCAAATTTCTCACAGCGCACGGCAAAGTGTCCTTGCTCGCCCAGCGCACACTTCTACCTCCCTGCTACAAAATACAGCACCCACTCGCATAAAACACACAACGTCCTGGAGGATCCTGGAGCACAGCGAGGGTGCATAGGGAAGGAATCCATGTTTCTGTCCATGATAATCCCACTGCATTAAATGCCCTGAACGAGCCACTCTTGCCAATCCCTCCAAGCATAATATGAAGCAAAATTCCCCTCATTCCCTGATAAAGCCATTTGCGCCCACAATTAAAAGCTCTGACCATGCAGCACAAAGCTTCTGCACCCCTTCCACAAGCACGTGGGGTGCCAGGTGCCAATCCCAGCTCCCTGCAGAGCCCCAAACGTACCCTGAAATTCCACTTGGCCAACTGCGCGAAGACGTTCTTCAGGGCGTCGTGGTGGGTGTAGAGCTCCACCTGCCCTGGGCAGTCAAACAAGTAGTAGTGACCCCTGAACGCAGCCAGCTTCTCCTGCAGCCAGTCGAAGTTGGCCTCCAGGTACTCCATGCAGTAGATCAAACCCCCGTTGGGCCCCAGCTTCAAGTTCTCCATCACGTCGGGCAGGGTGATGAGCTCGGCAATGTCCACGGCGCACTGGTAGGGCATCGCCTCGTTGGCGGGGTCCAGGTTCACCACTGTCACCTTGCGCCCGATCCTGCCCATGAACTCCTGCATGCCATGGCAGTAGGTCGTCTTCCCGGAGCCCGGAGGCCCGATTACTACCTGGCCGAAGGCCAGCGAGCTCCCCTTGCTGCCCTCAGACATGTCGGCTCATTTCCTTCTCCTTCTGTTGACTGAGAAAGGAAAAGCTCCCATTTACCATTTTATTTGCATTTATACGAATGCAATGGGCTGGAATTCACACGTGGGGAGCGAGTGGAGAGGAAGCGAAAGCACCATTGTGTAACTCCTGCCTCCCATCCCTCCTCGCCCATCCGAGCCACACGCCAGGGTGGACGTGACCCTGTTACCCCCAGCTGGCGACGCCGTGGCTGAAAACAGGGGCAAACCTCCACCCAGACCCACGGGGCTGCAGCTGTGGGATGCAGGTCCCTACTCCTGCCCACGTGTGGGGTGAGTTTCACCCTAGTTGGGTCCTTCCTGATGTGGCAGTACCCACACGTTCCCTCCCTCGCCCTCCAAATCCCCATGTTCCTCTCCTCCTTCACGTCCCCTCTCCTCCCCATGTAACCCACATATTCCTCACTCACCACATATCCTCCTTTCTTCCCATGCCGGCCTGTGTCCCCTCTCCCACATGCTCCTTTTCCCATATCCCTTCTCCCCCCATGTCCCACATCTCTCATGCTGTATCCCCTCTCCCCTCATGTTCCACGTCCCCTCTTCCTCCATCCGCCTTCTTTGCCTCCACCACTTTTCTCCCCCCGTCCCTCTTTACTTACCTCCCCTCTTGTCCCCACATCCCACTCACGACCCCCTATCCCCCATGTCCCCCTTCTTACCTACATCCCCTCTTCTCTCCACATCCCCCTTCCCCGCCATGTTCCTCTTTCCCCCATGTCCCCCTCTTTGCCTACATCCCCCTTCCCCCCATGTTCCCCTTTCCCCCATGTCCCTTCTCCCCATGACACCCTGTCCCCCCACATCCCCCCCTTTGCCTGCACCCCTATATCCCCTTTTCCCCCCATGACACCCTGTCCCCCTACAACCACCCCTTTGCCTACAGCCCCACATCCCCTCTTTCCCCCCATATCCCTTCTTCTCCCCCCCATGACACCCTGTCCCCCCACATCCCCCCCCTTTGCCTGCACCCCCATATCCCCTTCCCCCCCTTATACCTTCTTCTCCTCCATGACACCCTGTCCCCCCACATCCCCCCTTTGCCTGCACCCCCATATCCCCTTTCCCCCATATCCCTTCTTCTCCCCATGACACCCTGTCCCCCCACATCCCCTTTCCCCCCATATCCCTTCTTCTCCCCATGACACCCTGTCCCCCCACATCCCTTCCCCCCATATCCCTTCTTCTCCCCATGACACCCTGTCCCCCCACATCCCTTCCCCCCATATCCCTTCTTCTCCCCCATGACACCCTGTCCCCCCACATCCCCCCCTTTGCCTGCACCCCTATATCCCCTTTTCCCCCCATGACACCCTGTCCCCCTACAACCACCCCTTTGCCTGCAGCCCCACATCCCCTCTTCCCCCCCATATCCCCTCTTCCCCCCATATCCCTTCTTCTCCCCCCCATGACACCCTATGCCCCCACATTCCCCCCATGACACCCTATGCCCCCACATCCCCCCCTTTGCCTGCACCCCCATATCCCCTTCCCCCCCATATCCCTTATTCTCCCCATGACACCCTGTCCCCCCACATCCCCTTTCCCCCCCATATCCCTTATTCTCCCCATGACACCCTGTCCCCCCACATCCCCCCTTTGCTTGCACCCCCATATCCCCTTTTCCCTCCCATATCCCCTCTTTCCCCCCATGACCCCTTGTCTCCCCCCCTTCCCCTTCACGCTTCCCTTTCCCCCACGTCCCCCCTTGTCCCCCACATCCCCCGCTCCTTGCCCAGGTCCCTTCACCCCTCATCCTCCGCTCCCCGCCCCGCTAGGCCTGCCCCGGTCCTGCCAGGCCTCCCCCGGTCCCGCTAGGCCGCTCACCGCCCGCCGCCGCCGTTGGTGCCCCCGGCGTTGGGTCCGGGTCGCCGCGGGCCCCGAACGCCGCGTTCCGGCTGAGGAACGGCCTCCTCCGCCACAGCGCCCCCTGGCGGCTCGGAGGAACGCACCCCTCCACCCACCGCCGGGACTCGAACCCGGGACCCGAACCCCGATTCCGGGGTTCGGGTCCCGGGTTCGAGTCCCGGCGCAGGCCCTTTTCCCTCCAGCACAACCCCATTCCCTGCTCTGTCTCCCAAAACAGGGGAAATTACTCCCTGCATCCCCCACATTGCTTTAACAAAGGCCAAGATGGAACCTCCCAGCAAAGCGTTCACCAATTTACATTTCACCCTCCAGTACCGGGTCACCAGGACAAAGGCTCTGCCTCCCTCCCCCAAAAAAAGAGTTTGCCCGCGTCAGGAAAACGGAGCGGAGCGCGTCGGAGAGCCGTGGAAGGAAGCAACCCGCTACGCCCGACCGCAGGGGAAACGCCTCCCGCAGAATTCCTCCGGGGAGGCTGCCAGGACGAGTCTTTCATCCCGACGAGTTTCTCCCAGGAGTGTGGGATCGTTCACGCCCAAGCAACGCGAAGCTGCGGGCCAGCAGCGAGCTTTCTGCAGGACAGTTACCGTGCCACAGCTGGCCCTGTCTATACTTGTCCTTCCCTGGGACTCAGGCAGCCAAAAACTACGAGTTATGGGATTTTAGGCTGACCTAGCACACAGGCTTGGTTGATGCAGGCAGAAGTATCGACTTTAAACAGCCGGTTGGAAACATGACACCCTTCCCTGTCCCCACCGAACAAACAGGACCAGAAATTTCCCCCCCCATTTGAATGGTTCAATTAGAGGGAAAAAACAAAAAAAACCCACTGAGGCTATTTTTGTTACAAGTCTATATTTCTTCCAAAAATAAATATATGAAAACCCTGCTCCAAACCCGAGTCCAGGAGCCAGCCTGCGCTCGACAGGAGGAGAACCAGTACAAAGGCTGAGTGACAGTCCCTGCTCAGCGTGACTGGGCGCTGGAGCTCTCCAGAGCACCGTGTGATGCCCGGACAAACACCATGTCCTGCCTGTACTTCATGGCAGTGGGTGGCTGGCGCCTCAGCAGCTGGTCACCGCCATCCTTTGGGTCAGGGTCATCGTAGATAGTTGAGATGAGGATGGGAGCATCCCGCCGGGGCTTCTTCACCTTGCTGAAAGTTGGCAGTTTCTCCCCGTGGTACCTAGAGGGAGGCAGGAAACGTTTGGTGAAATATTGCTGAGGCAGCGGGACACCACTGTGCATCCCAGCTCATTTCCTTAACGAGCTGCAGGGGAGAAGCGGACTGATACAGGGCAATAAGGATTCTTGTCCTATTCCTGGCTGCGAGATTGCCCTAGAACAAGAGTCAACCCCCCCAGTGAAACACAGCACTGCACAAAGCCCCCAGAAACCCCACAGAGAAGACAGGGGTGAGGCGCACAGCCAGCAGAGATGACCCTCAATCCTCAAGCGCAGCTCTGCATGCGTGTGTGTGTGCTGCATGAACCTGCCAACAGTTCCAGTCCTACTCTAACACCACAAGTTCCTCTAAGGAGCACTGGACCATCACGAAGAGCAGCGTGTCTAGCTCTGGAGCGCTGTGGCAGGCCCTGCCACCAGCTGTGCAGGGAAAGGCAGATCCCCGAGACAGAATTCCGGTTCTGGTTCACAATCTACTCCTTTTGTGGCCTGTTAGTTGCTGCGTCAGCCCAGAGAGCCCGGGCAGAGGCTCTGAACACAGGCTGGCAGGGCAGGGTTAGGTACTTACCCCAGCCCCCTCTTGCATCTGGGGTTCTGACCCTCGTTGTCCAGAGCTTCGGCCATTCCAGAGTTGCTGCTGCCCAGCCCCAGCCCCTCCGTCCAGCCCTGCTGCTTCAGCACCTTCCTGCCAAAGCCCTGGGAGAGGGGAAAAAAATGTCACAGAGTTACCGGACAAAGCCCATCCTCATCTTCCCAGACCCTCTGCCCCCTCCTCACACCTAAGACCTCTTTTTCCCCTAACCCACACCCTCTGAGCATCCCCACCACTGCTTTTCCTGTCCTGCCCCATCCCCTCCCGAGCACATATCCAGAGCTCACCTTGGTGTATCTCTCGAAGGTGCCGATCTGCTGCCCTGAAACAGAGCCATCCTCCAAGCCGTCCCGGAGTCGTTGTTCCAACCACATCTGGACCGAGTCCCGAGCATCCTTATCACCCCCATCTAGGGAGAAAGAAGCCAGAGTCAGAGCAGCACAGCTCAGGAAAGCTGTTCGCTACCGTCATTTCCCCCAGAGCATCACGCAACAAGGAGGCAGAACCTGTTCTTTTTGGCAACTCTCACTGTCAGACAAGAAAAGCGTTGTTTAACGTACACTGACATCTTGTACGCTTTCAAAGGATGACCGCGTCAAAGAGTTCCCCACTGCAGAAATTCTGCAGGGTCAGAATTTCCCAACCTCCCCGGTTTCCTGGGGGCGTTTCAGCTCAGATACCTTTGTCATAGTAGATGCTCATGTCCACATCCCAGTCATCCGCAGTCTGCTCATCAAAGTCTGCCAAGAGAAGGAAAACACCAGTTTTGGTGATGGTTGTGGAAGTCTGACACAGAAGAGCTGTTTGCTGGCTGCCCAGCTCCCTGTTTTCTCTAACAAAATGGAAAGGAAACGGTATTAGAGACATGGAAAACGACAGCGCTTACACAACAGGCTGCCAGTAGGACCACTGGGGTCTCTGGCGACTGGATTGAGCCACTGCAGGTTTTGTGATCACGGGAAGGTTTAAAAAGTGATGGCAAGATGCCCGTATCTGTAGCTGATCTGGAATGCTCGTATGGGGTTATACCTGATTTACCTGCAGGGCTGGGCCCCCCAGCTCGTGGTGGTTAGTTTGTGGCTCAGCGACACAAACATCAACGTTACCTCCGTTCTTCTCCTGCCAGTACTGAGCATCTGTGTAGAAAACAAGGCCAGAGCCGCCCTTCTCCCACTTCAGCTCAATCTCCTCTTCAAAGAGCCGCTCCTCCACACGGTCCTGCTTGGTCACGTCCTCGTGCAGAGCCTCGTGTCGCTCCCACTCCTCGCAGGTATCATTGTCCTGCAAAGGAACCGGGGAAAGGTGGGTGACACCAACAGCACACGGCCTCCTCCCTGTCTCCCTGACCCTCGCGGCCCACCGCAACGCCTTTCCTACGAAACAGCTTTGTCGACAGGGCTCGTCTCAGCCTGCTGTTTTCAGGCACTAACACGACCGGCACTGATGACCTCATTCCCCTGACTAATGCCATCTTCAGAGTCAGCAGACAGAAGTGGTGAAAAAAATACCACATCACACCCACTTCACGGCATGCTTTCAGCAGCGTAGCCAATCTGTAACGCAAAGATGCCCATTTAAGGAGCAGGTGTGTTGGACGTAAAGTCAGCACTAGCAACAAATTAATTCCACTCAAGTTGATCCCTAAAGAGATTGTGTCGGTTCCAGTGAAGCAGTTCGCTGGCACGGACACAGATCAGACTGACAGCTTTACTGCTGCCTGCCCAGTTCTGGGCAGCGCCCTCCAAGGAAGACATTAACCAACTAAGGAACAGCCAAAAGAATGACTAGAGATCCAGGAAAAAGAGCCTGTGAGAAACAGCTAGAGGAGTCTGTTCAGTCTGGAGAAGAAAAAGACTGAATAAAAAGTTTGTAAAGGAGGGAACAAAGCCTTCTCTGTGTCCGCTGTTGCTAGGAGAACCTAATGGGATAAAATTGCAGCAAAGATTTGGCATCTAAGCGAATTCTGGTAGAGCAAAGAACGGGAATGGCTTGCTTCGGGATTGTGCTGCCTCTGTAATGACAGAGGTTTGTGAGAACAGGCCAGACAGGCGTCTGTCAGGTGGAGGGAACGAGATAGTCTCCGGAGAGCCTGTCCAGCCCAGTTTTCTAGAAGTCTTTGTCACGAAAGCCATTTTTCTCAGACAAAGGAGCATTCAAGGCCAACCATTTGTAGAGCTCCGTGTGTCATTTCCAGCACAGAAACATGCTCTCCAACCTCCAGTCACCTCATTCACAAGCAACAGCAGGGCCCGGCCAATCTGCCATGCAGCAGGGCACAGATCTGCTCCTGCAGCACCAGTCGTCGCCTGTGCTCACTCCTCTGGACCAAACCCTTTGGGCTCAACCCCCACAACCAGCTTGGTTTGGACAAGCAGTTCTGGAGGCGTTAATGCCCACACTGTTCATGTGCCAAGGGGCTCACAGCACAAAGACATTAACAACCATATTTTAACACCATTTTTAGACAAGCAATTTACGCAATACAATTAAAAGATTACAAGTGAGTTCTGAGAGAGTTATAACAGCCCTCCCAGCTTCGCAGCTACAATAGCTAACCTTGGACGGTGCTAGAAAAATCCACTTACGTCATCCGAGTGCGACTCCTCTGCCTCCTTTTCCTGCCCCTCCTCATCTTCCTCAGCGCTGGCTGGGTGAGTCACCTCAGATCTTGCCACAGGCCCCTCTTCCTCCGTGATCTCATCCCCTGTAGCAGTATAAACTCTTTCTTCTTCTATAACTGTCTCAGTGTCCTGGTATTCAAAAGGCACATTCCCATACCTACGGGATGAGCCTGTCTTTGGAAAATCCAGCTGCAATTTCTTGATAATCCAGGGAGGCAGCCTGCAGGCCCGGATCAGCTCCAGAAAAACTTTCAGGGGGGTGCCCACGTTCCCATAAGGCATGAAGGAAGGGGGGTTGAACTCAGGCAGACGCTTCAAGTCTGATTCTGTGACAGATTCGCCTGCGGCCATCTTGTCCCTGCTGCAGAGAAACGTCTCTGTGCCTGGAGGAGAGGAGGAATGGTTTTACAGGGGAATGCACACTCAGAGAGGGGTAAATCAGAGCAAGAAGGGGATGAGCAGGCCCCACACCAACTGTTATAGAATCATAGTATGGTTTGGGTTGGAAGGGACCTTTAAAGGCCATCTAGTCCGACCCCCCTGCCCTGGGCAGGGACACCTCCCACCAGCCCAGGTTGCTCCAAGCCCCATCCAACCCGGCCTTGAACCCCTCCAGGGATGGGGCAGCCACAGCTTCTCTGGGCAACCTGGGCCAGGGGCTCACCACCCTCACAGCAAAGAATTTCTGCCTCAGATCTCATCTAAATCTGCTCTCTTACAGTTTAAAACCATTCCCCCTCGTCCTACGGCTCCCCTCCCTGATCCAGAGTCCCTCCTCAGCTTTCCTGGAGCCCCTTTAGGGACTGGAAGGTCTCCCCGGAGCCTTCTTTTCTCCAGCTCTCTCAGCCTGTCCTCACAGCAGAGGGGCTCCAGCCCTCCCAGCATCTCCGGGGCCTCCTCTGGCCCCGCTCCAACAGCTCCGTGTCCTTCTGCTGTTGGTGCCCCAGAGCTGGAGGGAACTCTGGGGCGGGGGGGGGGGGAGGTTCTCAGCAAGACAGAGTAGAGGGGCATGGATTTAAAGCATTAAGTAAGTTCCATGAGGAATTTTAACCCCCTTGGGGTGCCCCCAAGTTGCCTTCTAGGACCTGCAGGGCTGGGATCCGCTGACCAACGCGTCCTCCGGACCCTTCCAGGCCCGTGAGGGGAGGCCGGGCCTCCCCGTCCCGGTGCCCGCTCGTACCTGTCCCGGTGCTGAGGCGAACCCTGCGGATGAGGCAGCGTCCGGGCAGCGAGGCGCCGCCGGGCCCGACCCAGCGCTTGCCCGAGTACATGCGGACGAAGCGGCGGGCGCGGCCGGGCTGCACGGCCACCAGGCAGGAGCAAGTGCGCGGCGCCGCGGCCTCCTCGCCGTCGCCCGCCGGCGGGCGCTCGGGGCGGTGGCGGTAGTGGAAGCAGACGAAGCCGCCGGCCTCCAGGAACTGGCTGAAGTAGGCGCGGAGCTGTGCGGAGCGCAGGGCGGCCGGGATACCGCTCACCAGGCAGTAGCGAGCGGCGGCGCCGCCATTACCGACGCTACAGCTGGGCGCCGCCATCTTGCCCCAGCGGGGCGGTGCGTCACGGGCTGCGCGGGCGCGCCGTGATGACGTCAGCTCCCGTCAGCTCCCGACGCCGGCGGGGGTAGGCGCCGCCTGGTGGCGTGGCAGCGCTCTGCGGGTGGGGCGGGCGAGGGGAGGCCGGGGAGGCCAGGCCCCGGTGGGGGGTGACAGGCTCTGGGGGTGTCAAGGCGTGGCCAGGCCCCAGTGGAGGTTACAGGCCTTCAGGATGGCCAGTCCCCCGGCGGAGTCAGAGGTCCCAGGAGTGTCCAGGCCCCAGGGGGGGTCACGGGCCTTGGGGGTGTCGGGGGTGGCCAGGTCCCAATGGAGGTCACAAGCCCTGGGGATGGGCAGGTCCCAGGGTGGGTCACAGGACTTGGTAGTGGCCAGGCCCCAGGGCGGGTCACAAGCCTTAGGGGTGGCCAGGCCCCAGAGGGGGTGACAGGTCCTGGGGGTGGCCAGGCCTCAGGGGAGGTTACAAGCCCTGGAAGCAGTCAGGCCTGGAGGGGGGCTCACAGATGCTGGGGACAGCCAGGCCCGAGGGTGGGGGTCACAGGTCCTGGGGGTGGCCAGGCCCCGGGGAGGGGTGACAGGCCCTGGGGGTGTCAGGGGGTGGCTAGGCCCCAGTGGGGGTCTCAGGTCCTGGGGAAGGCCAGGCCCTGGGGGAGTCACAGGCCCTGGGGGCATCAGGGGGTGGCCATCCCCTAGTGCAGGTGACAGGCCCTGGGGGTGGCCAGGTCCCAGGGGGGGATCACAGGCCCTGGGGGGGTGTCAGGGCACTGTGGGTGTCCAGCCCCCTTGTGCTGTGAAGCGCGGCGTTGTGTGAGGAGTCCTGGCCTTGCCCTCTTGGTAAAGTCACAGTGCTGCGTGTCCCACGATGGAGGGGTGGCCCTGTGGTGACAGACCTGCCTCATGGGCAGCGCCATGGGCGAGTGCCACTCCGGACAGGAGAGCCCACAGCCATCCCTTATCCCCGGGGGCTGGTGGGACTAGGGGCAGGATGGAGATGGGGGTAACTGGCAGCGGGGCTGTTCGGTGTCCCGTGTGCCGTGACTCAGGCACACGTCACCGCACTGCATGGCTCAGGGCTGCCCGTGGCTGGCGTGGGCCTGTGGAAATCATCCCGTGACTCACACGCTCCCTCCTTGTGGAAAACGGCCATCACAGCGCTGAGATCACCTTGGAAGCCGTCTGTCACCGTTCAGCGGCTCCGGTGAGAAGTGGAGGGACAGACTGACGAAGCAGTTGTAACTCCCACTAGGCTCCTGGCTAAAATTCAAGGCGTTTCCATGGGTAGGAGGGTGACGGGGAGGCTTTGTGCGGTTTTACCTGACACCTCGGCTGGGTTGGGCACGGCAAACGGGACGGTGTTTGTACCTGTCGGTGTCTTCGTGCGCATCCAGGTGAATCAGAGCATCCACCTCCGATGTTGCCGCTGGGCTGGGAGCCCTGGGGCAAGGCTCAGCGCCTGGAGAATGGCACCAGGCGTGGAGGGGCTGCGATTCCGCTGCCTCTGCGGATTTCTGTCTCCTGGGTGCACCCAGGGGTTTTTGTGCCGCGGGGCTGTTCATCAGACAGCTCCGACATCCCAACACTCCCTCCCCGTGGCGAGGCAGACGGATTTTTATGGAAAGCCCCTTTTCCTTTGAGCATCCTTTCCGCCCCAAGCCTGCAGCCGGTTTTTATAACCCCCCATAAATTTAACACCACCTGTAAAAAGTCACCACCATGTTCCAAAATGTAAAACATTTTATTAAAAAAAATAATTTACTGCATCTTAGATACAAACGGCAAGAACGTTCACTTATAAAATACTGACATTTAACTTGTTGCACAAGCTGCAGGCAGGAGGAGCAAGTTTTCCAGGCTACGCGTGCTCCCGGCTGTAACTCGAGGGAGGGACGTTTTGGTTCTGTTACTAAACGGCTCGTCTCCGCAGTGTTCACAGCTCGGGGTTCACTTATTGTCGCACAAACGAGGTGAGCCCCCAGCCCGAGATGATACACAACAGGTTTAGGGGCTCTTAGGTAACCCATTGCTCTGCAAGCAGTTCTGTTGTGTTTCACGGCATTATAGAGAAAAGATACAATCTAAGAAAAGGTAGGAGGGGTGAATCTGCACACCCTGTGAGATTTAATACTCTGGCTTTTTCCCTCTTGGTGCCTGAGGAATATTCCTCAATATTTCTAAGATTTCAAGCACAATAGACAGACTGAGACTTCACCCAGAGCTAATTCCGTAATGTTTGCATTCATTAAGCGATCCCACTGACGACATGTTACTCAGCATGCCTAAACACCACAGAATCAAGCTGTTAGTTGAGGACAAACCTCATCTCTTGGAGTTAACAGCGAAATGCACATTGATTTAAAGGGCACCAAAGATTCATTGAGTGAAAACTGGGACCAGTCTCTAACCCGACCTCCTGTGGGGCCTGTTCGCAGGCGGCTGAGCGGAGCAGGAGCTGCTGTAAACATCTGCCGAACCGGAGCCGTTTCTCCTGGCTGAATACTCCAGCCTCAGCCCTACCAAGACGTGCAGTTCCCTGCAGCGTCTGTCTGGCTAAATCCCTGCTCCTAGATTGGCTTTGCTGCCCGGCGAGGTGTGGGGAGCATCCACGGGGCCGGCGGCCGAGCGCGGCTGCTCAGCATGCCATGCGTGCCGCCGGAGCCACCTGCCTGTCAGTTATTTCGTACAGCGTTTCCACAATGAATTCAACGATGTCCGCATTGCCGATGACGGGTCGGAAGAAGAGATCCGTGATGAGGGCGGGAGGGATTGATTTTAGGGTGGAGGAGATCAGTAAAATGCGGGCAAAGCGGCCTTGGTCCTCAGGGTGCAGGGGCTGCAGGACCTCGTGAAGCGCTCTCTGGGCTTCCTGCTGGAGGCTCTTGATGTGCACGGGGGCCCTCAGCCCGGGGACATCTGCCGAGGCAGAGGAGGAAAAGCCGGTGATGAGGGAAGCTGGAAAACAGCCCCAGATTTCTCCCATTCCCATCCTTCCCAATTTCTCAGAAGGGATCTCCGAGGCCACGCTAATGAGAGATATGCTGCACTACTGAGATGTAGCTATTCCAGGGCTGCCATTTGAGGGAGGAAAAATAGTTAACTGGGCAAACACATGCTTTAGAAAGTAAATCCCAGGATCCTTTATTGTCTGCAGGGCAGGCAAAGGTCTCTGGCTTTTACCAGTGTTTGACATCCCTCCTTCCCGCTTCCTGATGCATTTAGTAACGATTGGCGTTAAGGGTAAGGTAACCAGCCCTCCCCGCTCTCACGCCTGCCCGCGCTCTGAACATCTCCAAGCCAAGAGGCGCGTGTTCAGATGCTGCACTCACCGGGATTGAAGAGAATGGCTCCCTTCAGGTAGGCGTATTCCTTGGGGCTCAGGTCCAGCTTCCAAAAGGTGTTTAGGCAGCACTGCAGCCGCTGCACGGCAGCCAGCGTGGGCTGCGTCCGCTCAGGCTCCTGCCGTTTGCTTTGGCCATCGAGGAGGATCTTCTTGAGCATGCTGGGGGCCGGGGTCTCCATCACCTCAAAGGTCACCATCTCCTGGACCAGCCCCAGGAGGAAGAGGGGAACCCAGCAGCTGTCCAGCAGCAGGAGTTGATCTTCTTGCGGCAGCAGGTAGAAGGAAGGGAGGTTTTTCATGAAGCTGATGGTTTTTACCAGCACGTTGCAGGCCGCCTGGCAGGTGACGTTGGGTGTGCGGAGGCAGACGGTGCGGCGCTGGTGGCAGAGGCAGCGCTGGTGGGCTGGGCTGCGGCCGCCCCGGCTGTGGTTGACGTTCTGGCTGAGGAGGGTGTAGAGGATGGCGGTGCGTTTGTCTTCACTGTGGCACTGGCACCTCTCACAGTCCATGTCCGTGCCGCTGGTGGTCATAGCTGAGCTGGGCAGCCAGATCCTCGGCAAAATTTAGCTCTTGCTACAGTAGAGAGACGTAAAATCCCTCCCAAACCCTCCGTTGCAGGCTGGATTCTCCCTGTCCTCCCAGCTCTACCAGCCCACAGCTGCTCAAACCAGCTCTTATAAGGCTGGGCCACCAGTGAAACACCCCTCCACAGCCTTGACCGCTCTGTGATTAAGCGGTCCTCATTAAAAAAAACCAACATCCAGCCGTCCCTGGGCTGATTGGCTGGGGTAAATGAGTTCTCCGTGTGGCGTCAACGGCCGTTTTCTCAATGAAGCGCCAGCAGCGCAGGGAGGGGGACAGCGGGTTGGGCAGCCTTATCGCGATTACCCAAACAGTATAAACAAAGTCATTAACCCGGCCTGTACCATGGCACCAAGGCCCCATGCTGTCATCGGGCAGGTGTCACTGCCAGGAGGTTCACACACACACAGGGCACTCGTCTGGGCCCTGTGTTCAGCGGCCTTGGAAAGAGCAACCTGGAAGTCATTTTATCAGCAGCTGTTTGCCTAACCTTGCTGACAGGAGACTCGTGTTGTTACGGTCAGGGAAGAGAAACCCAGCAAACCGATGGACTGTAGTAGTCAAACCCAGGCAGGGTCCATCGGTTCGCGTGTCTCTGAGGAAACGCAGGGCTGACAGAGAGCAAATTCTCAGATTTTCACCTTGAATAATAAGGTGGATAAGGAATTGGCTGGATGGCCGCACTCAAAGAGTTGTGGTCAATAGCTCAATGTCCAAGCGGTAACCAGTGACAAGTGGTGTTCCTTGGGGGTCAGTACGGGGACCAGTGCTGTTTAACATCTTTGTTGGCAACATGGACAGTGAGATTGAGCGTACCCTTAGCAAGTTTGACGACGATACCAAGCTGTGTGGAGTGGCCTACATGCTAGAGGGAAGGGATGCCATCCTGAGGGACCTGGACAGGTCTGAGAGCTGTGCAAACCTCATGAAGTTCAAGCCAGGCCAAGTGCAGGTTCCTGCACACGGGTCAGGGCAATCACCAGCACAAATCCAGGCTGGGCAGAGAATGGCTGGAGAGCAGCCCTGAAGAGGACTTGGGGGTGTTGGTGGATGAGAAGCTCAAAACGACCTGGCAACGTGCACTGGCAGCCCAGAAAGCCACCCACATCCTGAGCTGGATCCCCAGCAGTGTGGGCAGCAGGGCGAGGGGGGCGGATTCTGCCCCTTTGCTCCGCTCTGGGGAGACCCCCCTGCACTGGTGCCGCCAGCTCTGGGGCACCAACAGCAGAAGGACACGGAGCTGTTGTAGTGGGGCCAGAGGAGGCCACAGAGATGCTGGGAGGGCTGGAGCCCCTCTGCTGTGGGGACAGGCTGAGAGAGCTGGGGGGGTTCAGCCTGGAGAAGAGAAGGCTCCGGGGAGACCTCAGAGCCCCTTCCAGTCCCTAAAGGGGCTCCAGGAAAGCTGGGGAGGGACTCTGGATCAGGGAGGGGAGCCACAGGATGAGGGGAAACAGTTTTAAACTGGAAGAGGGGAGATTTAGATGAGATATTGGGAAGAAATTCTTGGCTGTGAGGGTGGTGAGCCCCTGGCCCAGGTTGCCCAGCGAAGCTGTGGCTGCCCCATCCCTGGAGGGGTTCAAGGCCAGGTTGGACGGGGCTTGGAGCAACCTGGGCTGGTGGGAGGTGTCCCTGCCCAGGGCAGTGGGGTGGGACTGGATGATCCTTAAGGTCCCTTCCAACTCTAACCAATCTATGATTCTATGACAGAGTTTGCACAGTGAAGCACAGTGGAAACATTCTATGAATTACCTGGTATTTTTATCCGTTGACCAGCAGGAATGGAAGAATTTCTCGTCACCGATCTCCGGGGGGCTGGTGGCCCGGTGAGGGATCCCCCCGTGGATGGCGGTGCCTCAACCGAGGACGGGCCGAACCCAGGCCTCGGCCCGCCATGGGGGGACACTGGGCCCAGATGGCCCGTCGCCATGGCAACCGCACCCCGCGCCTGGCGTCCCGCCTCCCTCCGGCGGATTGACAGCGAACTCGACCAATCGCAGCGCCCGTCCGCGCCGCTCTGTTCGCGGATTGGCCGGTAACGGGAAGTGGGGTAGTGCTTCCGGTCTCTCAGCTTCCGCTTCCGGGCGCCGGCGTGAGTGGTTGAGGCGGTCGGTGCGGCGGCGGTGGCGGGCAGGATGGGGCTGAGCGCGGAGGAGGCGGCGGAGCAGGAGGATCGCTTCGATGGCATGTTCCTCGCCATGGCCCAGCAGCATCAGGGCGGCGTGCGCGAGGTAGCGCCGCCGGGCCTGGGAGCGGGATGGGGCGGCAGAAGCTTTCCCGTATTCCCGGGGCGGGGGGATAACGGGGAGGAGCCAGCGGAGGTTGCGGCGGCGGCCCGGCCCTCCCCGGTCCCGGCCCTCCCCGGTCGGTGCACATGCGGCACGGGAGGCACGTGTCCTCCCCGCCCCCCCCCATCTCCGGGAGCGGTGATAACGGGGTGGGGGGGGGGGGGTGGAGAAGGCGCTAATTAATCATTGTGACACTAGCGAGGGGCTGAGGAGCTGCGGCCTTGCACCCCGGCTCCTGCCGCCTCTGGGCCCCCAGTGCTCGGTGGCAGCAAAGCAAAACACTGCAGGGAGGGGGACCGTGTCCCCCTGTCCCCGTTTCCCAGCACAACCACCTGGTAACGGGCCCCTGAGATACCCGACCATGGAGTGTGTTTGAACGTGAACATGGCTCCCCTCCTGCCCTCTGGGGCTCTGCTGACTCTGGCTGGGTGCTCTGGGGGTCCGGGTGGGCTGGAGAGCGTGGGAACATCCCATGAGCAAACGATTTGGGGGAAACAGTGCTAATAACAGCTCCTCGTGCTGTAGTGAAACCTCTGAAATACTGACAGGACAGAATTCCTGGGGAAAGAAACCCACAAAAGATAAGCCAAGTCCACTGAGAGTATGGATTTCCATAGGGGTTTTGGGGGGATGCCAGTTCACAATTGCTAGTTCATTGGCGATATCTGGCAGGAAACAAATTTTAGTCTTTTGTGAAAATAAAGAGGCCGCGGAGCTGTGAAGGGTGAGTTTGCACACTGTGAGGCTTTAGGTGTGCTAGGAAGCAAATCATGGTATACAGGTATATCTACGTACATATATGTATACATACGTATCCAAATTCCTGCCTCGGATGGATCTAAAGAACATCCTGGGGTGCTGGAGTAGGTGTACCTCCAAGGTGACCAGAAAATAAACCGCTTACCCTTTCTTCATGTAAACCACACAAATGCCCCTTCTGAAAAGCGGGCATCCAGGAGCTGGATCTCCACCAAAGCCACTGGATATTTTCAGTGGGAAACAGTCACAGGGCTGATTTCAGTAGGATCCCGGCACAGACACAGATAGGGAATACAAGGAATACAGGCTGTTCAAGAGACACAAAGTGGCTTGGAGTGATCTGTTCTCACTGCTTTTTTTTCTCTCCCCTTCTCCCACTCCCCTCTCCGTTTCCTCTGCCAGCTTGTGAACACGTTCTTTAGTTTCCTGAGGCGTAAAACAGATTTCTTCACTGGTGGAGAAGATGGAGTAGCAGAGAAGGTAAAAAACCCCACATCCTCAAGCTTTTATGTCTTCTGACTTTCATGCCACCCATATCTGTGCCATGCTAAGACTTCCCTGCCTGAATAACTCAAAGCATTATAGTGCACTTGGGGACTGGCAGCTCGTGATGCTGGTGGAGCATCACTCAAGCAAGGCGAGGCACACATCACTGCTTGCTCGAATGGTACCGATGGTGGTACTTTTTTTTTGCCACGCTTTGGCCAAAGGCTTGTTTGGAAAGCAAATCTGGCAGACACAGTGACTTAACGGTGACAGACACCGCAGTGCTGATAACCGCGGGTTACCTTGTTTGTTCATCCCAGAAAAAGCACAAAGTCCACAGCTCTGCACATGCAGCTGCACCTTTGTCTCCGGGCTACGGTACCTGTACGGAGCGAGTGTGGTGGGGAGGAAGCCTAGGGGTCCTGGCGGCCTCATTGGCAGCCTGAGCAAATCCTATCCAGCAGGTATTCCTCACCCAGCTCCAGAGCTGAAAAACTAAATTGTTTCAGTCTCAGGAAGTAAGAACCAGAGCATTCAAACACAAACTGGCCAGACTTACTGAAGATTTCTTGCTTGTACTTACCAGTATAGCAGCTGTTCCCCTTCCTGGATACTGGAACTCCACCAGCAAAGCAGGCATTGCTGCCGCGTGACATGTGTTAGGGCAGATGTTAATTGCTAACACAGTGTATAACGTACCCTGTCTCGTCTCTGAAGTGGTAATAATAAGGCAGGTAAGGGATGGGAAAGTGGATGGTTTCAAGGTAAGAAAGATGAAGTCTACTGCTGTTTTTCTTAGACTAGAGAGCAAATCTTCCCAAATTCCTGGGGACTGTGTGCTCCCAGGGAGTGAAACCCTGAGTAGCATTTCAGAGATGAGCACTGGCTGGTGCTTTTGGAGGTCCTGGCTACCTCCAAACATTGGCAATTCCATAGCAAATCCCTGTCTGTGCCTGTAAAAGAGAAGTGTTCATGTCCTTGGGTGGTAGCTGTTAAAATGCTTTATGTTCTTCTGAAAAGGTGCTCCATACAGAGTCTCTTGACACCATAGTAACCACAACAAAAACTGAAGAAGCTGCTTCCCCAGTCCTGCTCGCCCTTTGGCATCAAAGAGAAAGAGGAGGGGGTGGGAAAGTGGTCGTCTTTTATGGGGTGGCATTTGAGAAGCCCTTGTGGTGTAGGGTGGGGAGCGGGGTGTGGTGGTAGGTTGAGAGAAGTGCGGTGTGTGCATGCTGACAAGCTCGGGCAACGTAAATAGTTTGCTCACAGTGGATCATCGCGGAGCGAGGAACAGAGGCCTGGGAGATGCACGTCTTGAATTCTGTATCCTAGGAGACAGTGGCCTCACGTTGTGTAAACAAATCCTGCTTTCTGCTTTAAAACAAAGCAGAAATACTTGGTGGTTGGTTACAAGACCAGGAGGCATGGATGCTTTGAGTTGCTCTGGAAAGGTGCTCATTCCCCCCAGAAGCTTCTGGGGTATATAAAAACCAGTCTGAGAACTGTCTCCACTCTTGATTCCTTTTCTCTATATTGTTTTCTGGAGCAGACTTCGGTTCTCATACGTGCCGCTTTGCACAGCGCTGCTGGTGTTATCGACCACGGGGCAATTGCTCTGGCTTCCTGCCTGTGTACTCAGCTCTCCCCCCGAGCAGTACGGCCGTTTGCATCACAGACCTTGAGATTTTGCTTTTCGTAGTCACAACATCATGAGAATTTGGTGTGAGCTTTGAAGCAAAGATTTATTTAGGAACTTGCCCCTAAGTATAAAACACCGAGCTTTTCAGATGTTTCTCCTCTAAATCATGATGCTGAATCTCCGTCTAGTGCCTGGGAAAAAGCCCAGTTGTGGGAAAGGTCAGAAGTAGGTAAAAAAACTTGGACCCAGCGTCTCCATTCTTACAGCTATCCTAGATGTATGGCGTAGCTGTCAAATGTCTGGGTTAGGCATCTGCTCGTCCTGCTGGAATTGCACAAAAGCCAAATCAAATGGAGAATTTTCATTTCTCTGTTATCTCTGTGGAAATACACTCCCTGTGTAAGGAAGAACTAGGGAGGGCTACACTTAAATGTTTTGAGTTTTCCCCTACTCTGGATTTTCAGTCAAAAGACTAGAGCGAAAACGAAGGGAAAAGTCACAACATCTGTATGACTATCAAATGTTCTCGTGCTCCTCAGTAGGCAGTGAGTTGGCTTCATTTGGGTTTGAAAAAGTGGTGATTTTTTTTAAAACCCTTTGACGTGTGTTCTTGCCTTTCAGCTGATCACAGATACCTTCAACCATCACAACAAACTAGCTCAGAAGGAACGGAAAGAGAAAAAGGCTCGTCAAGAGGCAGAGCGGCGTGAAAAGGCGGAGAGAGCTGCGAAACTTGCTAAAGAAAAGCAAGAAGCAAACGAGCCAAGGATTAAAGAACTTACAGATGAGGAAGCAGAAAGGCTGCAGCTGGAAATCGATCAGGTGAGAGCAGTGTCTGGCACCTGCAGGTACCATCTAGGTCATCTCCTCCGCTGGCCTGCGTGTAGCTCGGGTGGCGGTGAGGGGTTAAAAAGGCTGAAGGCTCGTTCCTTTGCAGTGCTGGAACCACCAGACTGACGTGCTTCGAAATGAAATTAGCTGAGGCCAAACCATTGCATCAGGAACCACACTATCAGGAATAGTGTGGTGAGCCGGACTAGGGAAGTGATCATCCCCCTGTACTGGGCACTGGTGAGGCCCCACCTCGAGTACTGCATTCAGTTTTGGGCCCCTCACTACAAGAAGGACACTGAGGTGTTGGAGCGTGTCCAGAGAAGGGCTACAAAGCTGGGGAGGGGTCTGGAGGACAAACCTGAGGAACGACTGAGGGAACTGGGGTTGTTCAGCCTGGAGAAGAGGAGGCTGAGGGGAGACCTTCTCACCCTCTACAGCTACCTGAAAGGAGGGTGTAGAGAGATGGGGGCTGACCTCTTCTCCCTGGTGACAAGTGATAGGACAAGAGGAAACGGGTTCAAGTTATGGCAGGGGAGGTTTAGTTTGGATATTAGGAAACATTTTTTCACTGAAAGGGTTATTAAACATTGGAACAGGCTGCCCAGGGAGGTGGTGGATTCACCATCCCTGGAGGTGTTTAACAAAAGGGTAGATGTGGTACTTAGGGACAGGGTTTAGAAGTGGTTTGTGTCAGGGTAGGTTAATGGTTGGAATTGATGATCTTGAAGGTCCCTTCCAACCTCAGCAATTCTGATTTTCATGTGGATTCTCCCGTAACTCACTTTGCCTTTCTGCCTTCAGCAAGCTCTCTGATTGTAGCAACACCCTCTGCTACAGTCCTCAAAATATGAGGACCGAGGGATTCTTCCCCTTGGCAGTACGGCTTTCCTCTAACGCTCTTCTAAGGGCTGAAAATTCCCCATCCCTCTTGGGGGTAGTTCTGCGTCCTGCTCTTCAGTTTCAGCTGAAGAGGCTGAGGCCACCTAGTGTCAGATCAGCAAGTTACACGAAGCGCCAAGACTTGCCTGAGCGCCTTCATTCTCTTTTTAAAACAGAAAAAAGAGGCACAAGGACAGGTTAACAGCGTCCCAGTGAAACCCTCGGAGGATGAAGACGAATCTTCAGATTCTAACAAACAGGTAAAGCTCATCTGGGGACTTTATTTTAGTCGGAGAGAAATAAGTTTCTGCACAACCATGAGAACTCCTGTAAATGTGAGGGAATACGTTGACAATACACACTTAATTCCCAAAGATTTCAATGGAGGGTTTTTTGTGTTTTGTTTTGCTTTCCTTTTTTTGCAATTATGTTTTAAGAGAAACACCTATTCATTTGGGGCTAAATTTCTGTGAATGTCAAATACGTGCAGCTGACCTGAAATTCTTATAAAATCCAAGAACTGCTGTTACAAGCGATATATGGAAACTTGAAAAGCTCATTTACGCTTTAAATTGGTTGCTTAGGGTACGGATGACGAAGAGGAAGATGAGAAGGATAAAGGAAAACTTAAACCCAACACTGGCAATGGAGCTGACCTGCCAAATTATAGATGGACACAGACTCTTTCAGAACTGGATGTAAGTATTGCCTTATTACCCGGATCAGAGGAATCTGAGCTAGGGAGTAAGTGTGGGTGCTGGTAAGAATGGTGGAGCTGATGCCCTGTATCTCAGTTGTCTGTGGAAGTTGTTAGTTGTACTTAAGGGCAGCATTTCAATAGCTGGGGGAGAGCTTGGTAACTAAAGTGCCCAGAAGCGGTAGTTAATTTTGGCAAAACTTGGTCTTGTTTAAACAAGACATTAAAATCTGCTTCCCTTTTTATGATACCTCTGAGGTATTGGCCATCCCGTTGCCAAACCTATTCTTGTATCCTTTCACCTCCCACTCACTCAGTACCCCAGGGAAAATAATTGCGTGCTCTGTCTTATTCTGGTGAAACCAAGGCAAAAAGTCTTACAGTAGCAGCACAAGAGGGTAAGGAGTGGCTTCGCTGCTCAGCTCCTCACATGTGATCTTTGTCTGGTCCAGCTGGCCATCCCTTTCAAGGTGAACTTCAGGTTGAAGGGCAAGGACGTGGTGGTGGATATCCAGAGACGGCACCTCAAAGTTGGCCTGAAGGGCCATTCGCCTGTCATCGATGGAGAGCTTTTCAATGAAGTGAAGGTGGAGGAGAGCTCCTGGCTGATTGAAGATGGTAAAACAGTCACCGTGCACCTGGAGAAGGTAAAGCAGAATGAATCGGGAAAGATTTAGGCTTATCTGCCTCTTCCCTGGTGAAACAAGAGGCTGACAGAACCTGTGAAAGCCCCGGGCTTTGTCAGCTGAAACAGAACCACCATGCTGTGCTTATCCTTGGTGCGATGTCAGTGGTGCTATTGGAAGCAGGGTATTGCACATTCCCCCTGTTCTCAGCCCAATTTCATGCTAATCCAGGATATCCAATTGCTTGCTCAGCAGTTCAGGAAAAGCTGGAAGGAAAGCAGTCATTTTAGAGTTTTTCCTTAGTGGAACAATGCCATGTTTTGACATCTGTTAGGGACATGAGAATCCAAGGACAGACCTTTTTGCTTATTGTGTCCTTTATTGTGTCCCTTCTGTCCCTCTCCAGGTGATTTGTTTGTAATCCCGTTTATGTCATGCCAAATGTGACATCTGACGTGCTCTCAGATTTCCCAGTTGTGGAAATTCAAGCTACCTAAAGTGGTTCGAGATGAATGTAGTGCCCTTTATCCATGTTCAGATTCCGCTGACATTTAGAAAACCGTCAAATAAAGTTTGATTCCAGCAGCTTTTTCCTGTGACTGAGACTTAACAATTCCTAGAACAAGCCCAGGAAAAATAAAATATTTTTTGCTTCTTCAGATCAACAAGATGGAATGGTGGAACAAACTGGTTTCCACAGACCCAGAAATCAACACCAAGAAAATTTGTCCAGAAAACTCAAAGGTAAGAACTCCCCCAGTTTTACTGAATGGAGCCTTCTCAGAAATGTGCTCGCACTTGGCTCACGTACAACTTCTACGTCTTGTTTTTTTACCAGTGTAAAACCAATACTGGGAGTGCTGCTATCACATAACATAAGTGCCCCCAAAACTTTAAATGAATGAAGCCGAGTCTATAGATTAGTGTCTGTATGAGTATTCCTGCAGCCCGCGCGCCCAGCGTAGCGTAACCTCAGCGTATCCGTGTTCTCTGCAAGCAGGGCGTGTGTATGGGTTGAGACAAGTTATTCCAATTTTGATAGAAGTCCTTGCTTTTAGTTGTCAGACCTGGACAGCGAGACTCGCAGCATGGTGGAGAAAATGATGTATGATCAACGACAAAAATCCATGGGCCTCCCCACGTCTGATGAACAGAAGAAGCAAGACATTTTGAAAAAGTGCGTAAACCTCATTAATTCGTGGGTATTTGCTTTCCCAGGCTCCTCTCTTCCTCTTTGACACAATACGTGAGCAGAAAACAGCTCGGCCTTCAGTCCTACCTGTGTTCCCTTCTACAGTTACGTGGTCATTGAACGGTTGGCCAACCACCAGTATCTATAAAAGCCCGGGGAGGGGGTAGAAAGCATAACGGGAAATTCTGGGAATAGCTTAGCTCTGAAATTGTCTTAATCTGCTGATTTCAAGTCCAGAAAGCATGTTTGGGACTGGAGGTACCACCTCTACTGAACTTTAACATGGTCTTGATTGTTTTCTAATCTCCCTCTGCTCAGTAGCCCAGATAATCGCCCCTCCCTACACACCTGCCACCAGACAGCAGTCTCCAAGCCAATAGCACTTTTATGTCTTTATTGCTCTGTTTGGCATAAAACGCACCTTGGCAGGGAAATTACGGAGCTCCCAAGGCCGTTCGGGAAGGCGTGGAGGCAATTCTGGGTCATGCGGCTTCTTCAGCAAGTGCAAACCCACATCTTATCTCAGGATTGGAAGGAGGATTAGCGTAGCAGGCCTGACTCCTCTTCTACCTTGGCTTATCTGGAGCGGCAGAAGCTTCACTGATCAGCGTGCCAGGCACAGCCTAGGGTGCAACTGTTCTAGAGCAGAGACCAGACTTCCTTAGTGCCTGTCTGTCGAGTTAGTAGAAAGGGAGGTAGCCCTCTCCTCCTGGGAAGTCCACATACAGGATACCTCGTTGGCAAGGTCACTGGTCCAGTGGCTCTGGAAGTTTGGCTTGTGCAGGGATTGGCTAGTAAAGAATGGATAGGAAGTTTAGACTTTGTTCAGGCCAAAGTAGACTCGGTGTCACCCAGGTTGGGACCGAATCTCTGCCAGTGTGAAGCCCTCCTGGCTGCTAAACGAGGACACGATTCTCGCAGCACGTATTTCCGTGGAAATGGAAAGTGGAAATGCGGTGGTGGCGTTTCAGGGGAAACCATGAGATGGGAGTGCCGAGGAAGACAAGAGGCCTGCCCTCACTTGCCCTTTGTGCGTGAATCCCCCACATGGTTACGTTTTGTATCCCTTGGTGAACTGCAGGGCAGAGGAGGAAGCCAGGAGGTTCTGGGTGCACCAATCGCAGGCACAGCACAGTCTTCCCAGAACTTCCCAGAACTTTCTGATGTGGCAACCTGAGTCCAAACAGTCCTATCTGCTGGGATCGCCGTACGTTTGAAATCAGGTTGCACCTAGCCTGAAACCAGAGTTCTCTGGTCACGTCCTTCGTGAGTTTTCACTGTCGCAGCACTGGAGACATTCCCCACGTCTCCGGCAACGCTCACAAGTTTGAGCTTAAATCGTAATCTGCCCTCACAATCTCCCCTCTGCCCCATAATCAGTCTCATAGCTGCTACGTGTCCCTCCGAGAGGTAACAGTTAAAGGGTGTGTGTTCGATAATTAATAACTCCCGTGTGTCTGGACTTGCTGACCTTGATGGCCGGTATGAATTGCTGATACCACTGACCTGAAGAAATGAGTTTGTAGTAGGGGGAGTGTGTCCCAAGGAGCTCAGAAAAACAGTCCCTGCTGTGGAAGGCGTGGGGAGGAAGCAAACTTGATAATGCAGGAAGTAGGGATGCCTTACCCCCCCCGCAGAGCTGTTCTCTGGCTCCTGTTGACTCACACCCACGCTCGTCTTTTTGTTTTTTTTTTTCCTTGCAGGTTCATGGAACAGCATCCAGAAATGGACTTCTCAAAGGCTAAATTCAACTGAGCCCTCCCCTTCTCCCCCCGCCTCTTTCAGTCAGCTGGTCGAACGGGGCAGGATACGTATTGCCAAATATGTAGGGATCCCTTACCTTGGGCAAGTAAACGCTCCCGGCATCCCCGCCCGAGCTTGCTGTGGAGGCAGCTTCGTGAAGTCGTCCTCACTTGTCCCGTGTTGAGCCGTACACAAGGCCACAGAACCGTCCTGCAGCAGCTCCAAGTCGGAGCCATCTGCGACACTTCCCAGGCGGCAGTTAGGAGAGGAGGGGTTAGAGCAAAAAGGGTGTTAGGGCTCCAAGAGCCAGGCTTGAGAGGTTTTAGGACGTACATACCTTTAACGTATTGCTTAGCTTCATGTCCTGGCCCTTCAGAGCTGCTAACGCACTCTTTGCCATTTCAATTTGGTAGCAGGAACTCCTGAGCTTTTACTCCCTTTCCCTTGGTTTTCCTGCTCTCCTGTGAAAACAAGGTCCAGTTTGTTTTGGAAAACAATTCTCCTTCTGCCTCCTTGGGAAGGGAAAACACCAGTCTTAAAAAAAACCAAACCCAGCTATTGCAATAGAGACGGCCTCGCCTCCTCCTTGCTGCTGCTTCTGTTCTTGCCAGAAGCGGAAGAGACCGAGCCCCGTAGGGCTCACGGGAGGGCTCCCGTCACGGCTGGGGAGGTCGTCCTGCTGTGCTACGGCAAGGGAAGGCTGGAGAGTCTGTGGTTGTGGGCAAGGGAGAGGATGTTGGGGGGGGTCTCTGGGGGTGCTGTTCTTGCTGGGAGTGCGTCTCCTGCCCCTTTTCCAAGGGCCTGTCTCCCCGCTGACTACTGACAGGCTTCGCCGCGTTCTCTTCTGAGCTCCCGCTGACAAGTGGCATTACTCTGCATGTTCGTACCTTTGTTAAAATTGCAGTGCAACATAAAGGAAAAAAAAAAAAGTGGCGTATTTCCAGGCAGAGCGTGTGATTTCTCCCGCAGGAGGGGATGTGAGCCAGGGAGGGGGCAGCGCCTGGGAATGAGGGTGCTGGGGGGGGGGGCGGGGGGTGTCTGCCTGGCAGGGCTGGGGGTGATGCTCTCTGCAGCCGCCTGTAAATGCCTCTCGGGCTCCCTGCTCCGGACTGACGTTCGCTCCCCGGCTAAGGAGAGGCCGTTGGAGCTGTGCCTCTCGCTGACAAACTCCATGCCCGGCTTAAACACTCGGGGATGACCCGAGGCTCATTGCTCCAGGCGCCACTCTCCACGTAGCAGCGCGTGACTGCGCGGAGGAAGCCACCCTTGCCCCAGGTCTGCTTTATGACGAGCTAATGAGTAGAGTGTCACGAAAGCCCGGGCTCCTGTCAGTCCTTAACGGGCTACCCCAGGTCCCTGCTGCTGCGGTGGTTCTTGCCTCTGGCGCCCCAAGATGTTTCCACCTCCTTCCAGAGAGAGTGGGCACAAACGGCTGAAAAACCTCCTTGGGCAAAATCCAGCCTGGCCTTGCACCTGGTGTGTTTTTATATATATATATATAAATTTTTTTTTTTTTTTTTTTTGAGTAGTAGGACATTGTTTGCATTTAGTCTCCCAGTTTTATAGGCTCTTGAGGTCATAAACCAGCACCTGCCCAGGTGAGCAGTGACCTTGTGGGCGAGCGAGGGCCCAGCTCCGGCCGTCTGCCTCGTGTCTGGAGCCTCCTGCCTGTTCATCATCTTGTCTGGAGCCTCCTGCCTGTTCATCTTGTCTGGAGCCTCCTGCCCGTTCATCTTGTCTGGAGCCTCCTGCCCGTTCATCTTGTCTGGAGCCTCCTGCCTGTTCATCATCTTGTCTGGAGCCTCCTGCCCCTTCATCTTACAGCTCACCCCGCACGCGTTTGCCTGGCTGTGCTTTGGCCCTGATAGACCACCAGGTTCTCCTGGTATTGTTAAAAAAAGAACAACAAAAAACTGGTGGCTTCGGTGGCCCTCGGCCCTGCAGGGAGCGTACCTGCCAGCGTCTGTGCTTGAACCACGGTGAGCTGCGAGGGCCGAGCTGCTCTTCTGGGCGTGTGAGTAGTTTCACCCCGTTCTCAGCTATGTCCGAGCTCTGCTGCTGCTCCCTGGAGCGGCTGGAGATCAGGGGAGCCGGCCGAGCTCTGCACCTGCAGCGGGATCCGCACCCGGCCACCAGTGGCAGGCACAGGGGCAGCAAACGGGGACTGTGTGTGGTTCACGGCCCCATCCCAAACCCATCCTGCGGCTTCGTTCTTTCCCCGTTACCTCCTCAGCCCTGCAACCAACCCCAGAAGCCCCGAGCCCGACCTGATCCGATGGCTAGCAGCTGGATGTGGGAGCACGGTGGCAGCCGCAGGCTCAGCGGGTCGCCGTTCCCCAGCGTTGTGCTGCCTGGTTTAAGTGCGGAGCTCCCACAGTGTTACCAACACCGAAATCCGTGTGGCTGTCCCTGTCCTCGGCCCCTGCGGGGCTGTGCTTTGTGGGAGCCAGGGCAGCGCTCGGGATGATCACGGCTGTGAAACTCCCGAGTTTTCCAGGTTTAGCTCCGGTGGGTGCCACTGGCAGGAGGCAGGTTGGGGAGCGGCTGAGAGAAGACAGAGTTAAGACAGAGAAAAGGCAGCGGCAGGAACCCCGGAGGAAGCCGGGGGAGATTTTTTTGGGGGGTGAAGGAGTGTCGTTTTGCCTTTCGTGCAGGTCAGGGGAAAAGGCAAACAGTCCTGGGAGAGCGGGGCCGTAACTGCAGCTCTGAACCCTCCGGCAGGTGAATGCCCGGGGCTGTGTTTGTGAACGGCGGTTGATCCCAGCGCTACCCCTGGACTTCAACCCTCCCGGCCAGCGGAACAGAAGGTGTTTCTCCTGACGGCCTTGTCCTCTGCAAACACCCAGCTGCCACCGACTTTTCCCCAGGCCAAGGTGAATCAGAAGCACCCTTTTGCTTCCAAAAGGCAGTTTCCCCTGGAATAACCCACGCCAGGGCAGGGTAGCTCCGGTCCGAGTTGCTGCAAAAGCGGCTTAAAGAATGTGAATCCTCACCTCAACCTGAGCTACCGGAGACCCAGACTGTGGCCTTGTCCTTGTGACCATGGCAGGGAAATGCCAGGCACCACGAGGGACATGGGGAACCGAACCCTACCTTGTGACTCCCAGAACCCTACCAGTACATCCTCGTGATTCCCAGAACCCTACCAGTACATCCTCGTGACTCCCAGAACCCTACCAGTACATCCTCGTGACTCCCAGAACCCTACCAGTACATCCTTGTGACTCCCAGACCAGAACCCTACCAGTACATCCTTGTGACTCCCAGACCAGAACCCTACCAGTACATCCTTGTGACTCCCAGACCAGAACCCTACCAGTACATCCTTGTGACTCCCAGAACCCTACCAATACATCCTTGTGACTCCCAGAACCCTACCCGTACATCCTTGTGACTCCCAGACCAGAACCCTACCAGTACATCCTTGTGACTCCCAGAACCCTACCAGTACATCCTTGTGACTCCCAGACCAGAACCCTACCACTACATCCTTGTGACTCCCAGAACCCTACCAGTACATCCTTGTGACTCCCAGACCAGAACCCTACCACTACATCCTTGTGACTCCCAGAACCCTACCAATACATCCTTGTGACTCCCAGAACCCTACCCGTACATCCTTGTGACTCCCAGACCAGAACCCTACCCGTACATCCTTGTGACTCCCAGACCAGAACCCTACCAGTACATCCTTGTGACTCCCAGACCAGAACCCTACCAGTACATCCTTGTGACTCCCAGACCAGAACCCTACCAGTACATCCTCGTGACTCCCAGAACCCTACCAGTACATCCTCGTGACTCCCAGAACCCTACCAGTACATCCTCGTGACTCCCAGACCAGAACCCTACCAGTACATCCTTGTGACTCCCAGACCAGAACCCTACCAGTACATCCTTGTGACTCCCAGACCAGAACCCTACCAGTACATCCTCGTGACTCCCAGAACCCTACCAGTACATCCTCGTGACTCCCAGACCAGAACCCTACCAGTACATCCTTGTGACTCCCAGACCAGAACCCTACCAGTACATCCTTGTGACTCCCAGACCAGAACCCTACCAGTACATCCTTGTGACTCCCAGACCAGAACCCTACCAGTACATCCTTGTGACTCCCAGAACCCTACCAGTACATCCTTGTGACTCCCAGCAGACGTTTCCCTGCCCAGGCCCCAGCAGAACCGGGGGGGGCCATGCTGGAGGGTGGCAGGCGATGAAGATCCCTTTGCCGTTCCACGCCCGTGTCGAGTCACCTGGAGAAGCCGTTTCGGTGCTGCCACCCACCGGAGCCGCAGCCACCAGCACAGCCCGGAGCTCCTGCACCCTCCAGCCGTGGCTCCCTCGCCGCTGGGCCCCTTCTCACCTCCTTTAAAAGAAAACCTTGAAGGCAGACAGGCTCTGCGGAGAGCTTTCCATATGGGAAAAGTTCCCCCTGGGTTTTTTTGGGTTGGGTTTTGGGTTGGGGTTTTTTTTTTTTTTTGCCGTCTAAAAGCACCTCTTGGCTTAACTTTTATTAATGAATATTGCAGCTGAATATTGCATACTGCAAATGAATATTGAATATTAATTCTTTTATTAATGAATATTTCCCTTTGGGAAAGGGCCTGGACTGCAGGACTGCTTTGAAAGAGCAACGAAAGAGGGAAACCCCAAAGAGGGGAAGGGAGGCACCGGGTATTTAACATCACCGCTTACTTTGAGGAGAAGCCACAGCTCCTCTGTTACTAAGGACCAGGCTGTAAAGATTGAGGGTCCGTCCGTCTGCTTTCTAACTTCCAACCCACACTGAAATCAATCATTCCGTTCAGGGAAAACGAATTTCTTTAATGCCCAAAGCCTCACGCACCCGTTCCCAGCAGAGCTGCTGATTTTCCTTAACCCGCACCCAAGGAACCCCGGGGCGGTGGGGTGGCTCGGGCACGATATCCCGCCCTACCCAAGTCACCGTACTAAAGAGCAGCGCTTCTGCGGCAGGGCGAGGACACAGGGACAAGCGTGAGCCTCCGGAGACTCTCCTGGCCAAACCAAGCCCAATAAAAAAAAAAAAAAAGAATCAAACAATGTCTTCAGGAAAAGAAAGGTGCTGAGTCAGGCTCCCAGAAGGAAGTACCCGGGCGAAAAGAGCATGTTTACATGCGTGCGGCCGGGTAAAGGGCTCTCGTGGTTCTAAGATCTCTACTTGGACAACAAACTCTTTCTGCCAGATCTCTCGGCAGAGCCCTCAACAGAGCAAAAACCACTACAGCAACAGCCAGGACAGCCTCGTCGGCAGCCAGCGCGACCTTCAGCAGGCAAAAAAAAACCCCCTGCGGATTCGTTCCACGCGCGGCCGTGAGCAAGGAAACCCGTCACCCCCGCGGCAAACTCAAAAGCAGGCAAATTGCTCAACGCGGGACCCACCGCGGAGACTGCGGGAACCATAGTTTTAAACGTCGAGCTTTCAAATATTTCCAGGAATTGCAATGATCTTGCAGCAGGAGTTTTTGAAGCGGGCAGCTGGTTGGGAAACAGCGCTTTGGAGCAGGGGACGAGCTCCCGCGCTGTGCCCCCAGCTCCACTGAGCAGCGGTTGGACCCAAAGCCTCCAGAAACAGCCTTTCCCTGGGGATTCAATGTGCCCGAGAGAAGCAGAAGCCCCACGGCGGGTTACAGCCCCACGGCGGGTTACAGCCCCACGGCCACTCCAGCTGCCTGAATGAGCGTTCAGGGAAGACCTAACCACTTCCAGTAAAAGCACTGGAGAAATGTAGAGAGGAAGGGTAGGCAGAGGGCGGAAAAAAACATGGCCCAGGCTTGCAGAGGGAACTAGCAGGGCGGCTTAGGAGGAGGTGGGGACAGCGGAGACAGCAGTGACACGGCCACGTCCCCGCGCAGGGTGCTGGAGGTTGGCCAGCACGCTGCCGCCGGCAGCCTCTGCTCCGTTTCCCTGGGGCCCCAACCAGCTGGTTGGAGGGCTCCAGGCACAAAACCATCTCCTTGGAGACCCTTCCCAGCCGAGAGAAGGCAGCATTTACCTGTTCAGGGCTTGAAAATCCTTCCAGGAAACGCATCTCTGGCACAACTGCTGTGGACGCTGCCGAAGGGTGGCCGGCCGGGTTGAGCTCGGTCTTTGTTTAACAAAATCGGGACAGAAGAGGCAGGAGACCACGCACAGGACTCAAGTTTGGGCTCAGTCTTCTGCACAGACTAGAAAAGAATCACAAGTCCTTAACAGACCGAACTGGGGAAGAGAAGGGAAAGGAAGAGAAGGGAAAGGAAGAGAAGGGAAAGGAAGAGAAGGGAAAGGAAGAGAAGGGAAAGGAAGAGAAGGGAAAGGAAGAGAAGGGAAAGGAAGAGAAGGGGAAGGAAGAGAAGGGGAAGGAAGAGAAGGGGAAGGAAGAGAAGGGGAAGGAAGAGAAGGGGAAGGAAGAGAAGGGGAAGGAAGAGAAGGGGAAGGAAGAGAAGGGGGAAGGAAGAGAAGGGGAAGGAAGAGAAGGGGAAGGAAGAGAAGGGGAAGGATGAGAAGGGGAAGGAAGAGAAGGGGAAGGAAGAGAAGGGGAAGGAAGAGAAGGGGAAGGAAGAGAAGGGGAAGGAAGAGAAGGGGAAGGAAGAGAAGGGGAAGGAAGAGAAGGGGAAGGAAGAGAAGGGGAAGGAAGAGAAGGGGAAGGAAGAGAAGGGAGAAAAAAAAAAGAAGGGGTTAGTGTCAATCCTTCACGCCATCCACCCTGTGCACCAGAGCTGGTCCCGTGCACCGGGGGGGAAAAACACTCCCCCACGACCACCTCTGCCCGGGGAGGGCGAGGGGAGGTCAGCGGCAGGGAACGGAGCTCCGCAGGTTATCGGCCGAGTTTTTGTAGTGAAATTAGAAAAGCGCAAAACTGGTCCTTCAAGTCACAGGGGCAGAGACCGAGCCAACCTCCCTCCCCAAGCGGATCCTGCCCCGCCATCGGGGCCAGCGGCCGCTCCGCAGCAATTCTTGCATTTTCTAGCAACCGTCGTCTACAACACAGGGAAGGAGTTGGGAATTCTCCCCCCAAGGCTCAGTTTTTCCAGAGCTCAGTTCCAGCATCACCCCTCGGCGAAGGTCCGGGTTTCCCTGCGTGCAAACAGGTGCTTCCCAAGGAGCCCCTTTATTTGCCCCCAGCTTCCCACGCACCAGCCCGGCGTTCATCCCCCTGAAACACCCCCCCCCCTCCCTCCGGATATGGGCAAGCGCTGCCAAATGGATGAAAATATCGTTATCCATGTGCTGCTGGGAAAACAGGGATCAGCAACCCCCCTGTGCGACCCCCCCCCCCCCCCCCCGGCCTGGCCCAGGCTCCCTCCGCTGAGGGATGCTCTCCCCGAACGGACGCAAGCAGGAACGTAAAAGACACAGCACGGGTAAAGAGCAACATCTTTTGCTTTATAAAAAAAAGACCAAATCAGACGTTTAAGGCCAAGGAGTGCAAAAGAATCCCGTAAGACAGCACAGGTGCAGCAGCTTCAGAGTCCATTGAGATGACAGCCTACCTCCTAGTGAGTTGTTGGGGTGTTTTGGGGTGTTTTTTTTTTTTTTTGCAAGCTTAATCCATACACATCCACTCTTCGGACTCAGACTAAACATAAAAAAAAAAAAAAATGTCCTATTGCATCTGTAATAGCGATCGGCAGCTCTTTCGCCCCTCGTCTCCAAAGCTCCAGCACCCAGACCCCAGAGCTACGTGTCAGCGTGACCCATGCTGACGCCTCAGTGCACAGGTTTAAGTAAACTTGTCCAAATACGTATGTCACGGAGCCATCCAGAAGCAGGAAGCCAAACGGGTCCATCGGTACGTGCGGCATTCGGAAGGAGGTGACCCAAACGCAGCTCCTCTGGGAGTCCCGGCCTGGCTTTGCTTCAAGTCTCTTCCTTGCATAAAGGGGATTTTTTTTTTTTTTTTTTTTTTTTTAACCACCAGCTTTAAAAACAAAGCGAGGAGGGGAAGCCAAATCCAAGCTGTCAGTCTCTCCCCTTTATTTTCAAAAAATCGTTCGCCGTCAGTGTCTCAAGGTGTGGTCTCAATAATGTCCGTGATTTATGAAAGCACGCTCCGAAACGCAAGCGGTTTACAAAACCAGGCTCTAACAGGGACTTGAACTGTACATTTCAAAGGGCTTTGGCTGATTTAAGTAAGCCTGACTGCTCATGTGAGGAATTAAATCCTTTCCCCCTTACCCGATCTTTTGAAGAGTAATCACAGGCTATGAAATAAAGGCACATTTCAGTCCAATTAAGGCACATTTCAGTCCAATTAAGGCACAAAAACACGTCCCCACCAAAGCACGGGGCCTATTTTGGTTTCCCTCTCCCCCAGAAAACAGTGGGTGGGTTTATTCCATGGCTGGTAAATTCAACTAAGCGTTTTCTGTTCATGTCCAAGGGCACCTGAACGTATAAACAGGTCCCATGGCTTCACGTGTTTACTTTATGATAAACAACCAAGTGGCAACACCGGTAAGATACAGCTTCCTCCTGCTGCAACGCTGCAGCCCTCAAGGTCGTCTGGCGCCGTGCCCTCGGGGCAGCGATTCCACGTCTCCTGCTTCTGCCCGGCTGTTAGAGGGGAGCAAAGGGAGGGGAGAAGGCGCCGAGCGCCCGCAGGAGAAAAGGCAGGACCAAGCAGCTCCCCACAGACCGCCCTGCAGACACTCTCAAGGGAGGCTTTCCCTCCGAAGCAAGGCACTTTCACTTATTCTGCTAGGAAATCCCTTCAAAACGGCTCAATTCTTAATTCCAAAAACCTAAAAATGAACCGACTGTTTCCTTCCCCTGCCATAACCCGAGTTCAAGGCTTGCCCCAGCAGCCAGCGTGGCGGGGAAACGCAGAGGGCCTGGCAGACGAGCGAGGAAGAGCTGCCTGGCACGCAAGCCACAGGCCATCGCGTGCCATCAGCAACGCCTCCTGCCCGCCGTTCACATCAGACTGGCAGCGACCGCAAAGCTGGTCCCCGTGGCCTCGGGTGATGAGAGTGGCGCGGCTGTCCAGACATCCCACCCCTCTGCAATCAGCGCTATCTTGGGAGACACGCCAAGAGGCCAAAGATTAAAGGAACCACGTTACCTGAACCTTCTCCTTACAGGGCAGGAGGAGAGGACACCACTAAGGGGCAGCAGGAAGGAGGCAGGTCTGGCTACCGCAGACACCGCGGATAGAGGACTTACCTTTTTTGGGACCATCTCAGCCACTTTAACTAGAGATTTGGGTCCCTAGAGAGCAGGTGCTTGGCCTTCACCTCAGCATCGGCACAAACACAGAGACACCATCCGGTTACTCCCTACCCAAGTTAACTTATGCAATGCCAGAAAGCAAGAACTGTACAACAGATCCCCGAAACAGGGGAAGGGCTGGGTCACCGAGGTTGTTGAAGCTAAATGTGAACTACAGAAATCACAGAGGCACAAGGTATCGGATACTTCCTTGTCCATCTTGTCCTCCCTGGGCACACACGCCACCTCCCAAGTTCATTAGCTCCACAGTTCACTTCCTTGATGTTCTATATTGTCCAACAAAAAAAAAAAAAATTAAAAATCCAGTGAAATTCAGACAGCAGGAGAAATTTGGCTTCAACAAAGGGTCAGGGCAGACTAGGGCGGGGGGGGGACGGGGGGGGAAATAAGTGGCATAGCACACTCCGTTTCGAAAGAGGAGAAATCTGATTGCAGCAAAGCCTCGAAACGCCTGCCTGCTGCTTGGGTCCTTTTCCTTAACAATACACCTGAAGCAGAGGTGCCCCAGATGAGTCAGTCTCTGTGTCTTGGAAAGAAGAATCTCTGCTTGTTGGAGAGCCTTGGAGAGGAAAGAGAAGAGATGGTGACATTAGACAAGGTGAACCGTAGCAGCCGAGCGCCTGGCAGTTAGGCAAGCAGCTGCCACAAAAGGCTTTGTGTATCATGAGGGAGGAGAAAGCCACACAAAGCCCACGGGCAGGGAACAACCCTGCCTGTATTGTAACCATCTTCTAGGGCAGATCTGTTATTACGCAGGAGAAAACTTGTCTTTTAGCCCTGGGCTGCTCTTTGGAGTGGAACACGCACGCCGCGAGGATCGGAGCTCGGGGGACAGCCCGTCACTCTCCCCTGCTTCCCTTTTTGCACAGTTCCTTTTGTTCCCGGTATAACCCAGCCGTGATCTCAGCTGGTCACACCCCAAATACAGCCCCAAACTTTGGTCGGGATACCCAGCGACCAAAAGCTCTCAGGCCAAGTACGGTGCGTGGGACAGAGAACACTCCAAACTTTGGGGTTTCATTCTTTTTCAGAAGGACCCACCAACCCAGCAAGTCTCCGGAGCTCCCTTCACTCCTGAAGCTCGAGAGGATTACACCCATTAGGACAACCTAAGAGGCAGGTGTCAGCTCAGCCTGTGCAGCTGGTGAGAACCGAAGGCATAGGTAATACGGGAAGTTCGGGGCATTCCCCTCACTCCTGTGATGCCGCTGCAGCTAAGACCCCCAGCCAGGTACGTTACCTGCGCTGCTGTGCCGCCTCATATTCCTGGCTATCACATCTGCTGGTGTTTCTTCCGATATTTGCACGGCCAAATCTGGAACAAAAACCAAGAGGGCCCGGTTTGGACAGGAAAGGATGGGCAGCTATGACTCAAGAGTAAAGATCCCTGTCAGGGAACACACAGAGCTCTCCTTCAAAAGGCACCACCCTCGGGTAATAGGAGAGGTAGAGTCCGATTCTCAGATTGCTTCCACCATTGTCTTGGTAATCTGAGCTTTATTAGTCCCTAAATACCAGGAAGCAACAGCAGCCTTACTGTTAAACTGGAAAGCACAAGAGCTACCCGGTTTCCTCCATGGCTTCTGGATGGCCCCTCGCCCTCCATACTCAGCTTTTCAAGGTCTTCCTACAACAAACTCTCTCAGAACCTGTTCTGGAGGTCAGTCACTTCAGCCTGCTCCAGACGAGGAGGGAAAGCATCCCTGAACAGCCAGGAGGCACTTACGCTCCGGCGGCAGCCCTTCCCTCCTCTTTGCGGGGATATTTACTGGCTGCTCCTCACCCCACTGCGTAGAGGAAGTCTCGGCTCCAAGGAGGCACCCCGTCACGGTCGTCTAAGGGTGCCATTAGCAAAGAGCGCTGGTAGAACACAGGGGAGAGAGCCAGCTTGGTAACTGGACATCCTCTGGCACAAGCCAGCTCATCTGGTCATACCAGTTAAGTTTGACTCACGGTCTTTCTGCCTAGCTTAGAGGTGCGGAGGGAAGCCAGAATCATTGGAGTCGCAGCAGAATAAGCCCTCACATTACTCAGCACAAACTTCACTGACAGTGAAAGATACTATCAAGAAAGCCACAACGCAGTGACTGGTGAGAAGCAGAGGTCTCCAACAATATTGATACACAAGGCCCTCCCATTCACACGTCCCAGGAAAATAAGCCCAGCCTGAAGAAAAGACATCAGCTTTCAAGCCTGCTCCATCGCCACATCTCCATGGCTTTGATAAAATAACCCTCTCGTATGGAAGCAGTAACACCAAGGAACCTGCACGTACCATCTTGGCTGATGACCATGGACTCCAGCATCGTTTCATTACCGCTGTCTGGTGCGTTGCCTCTGCTGGACTTCTCCTCATGGCTCTGGCTGGCTGGGATAGAAATATGGGGCCGGACCCTGCTTTTCCGGGTGCTGATGCGTATGATGCCTCGGACCAGCCTGCATTCAGCATCCTGCTCGTCCAGGTTGTAGTCCTGAGTTATGCTATTGATGAGGTCCGAGATCTTGTTGGTCTTCTCCAGGAAGACGGTGTCTGACGTGCACTTTGCCAGCTCATCGATCTGGTGGACGCTGAAGAGCTCCGTCAGTTTCTTGAAGATCAGGACGTCGATCTCCCTGCTGGACATGGAGCCGTTCAGCTCGCTGATGTCCAGGTCGGACTCATGGAAGGAATAATACTCCTCCGAACTGCGGTGGCTGCTGGGGAGCGGTGGCTTTTCTATGCTGTTCCTGAAGGGCTTCTCTGGCAGCAGCTCTTTGCAGCACGAATCCGATTCCAGGTGGTGGCTGGGGCTCCTGTTTTGATAGACAGGAATGCCCTTCAGTTTCACATCTGGGTAACTGAAACTGCTACCCATGCTGGACTTTTTGATCTGGTTCCCGTTCTTCTCAGTGGGAGAGACGTTGGCGGGGCTGTTTGGCAGTCGCCCATTATAATCTCCGTTCTTTCCATCATCAGTGGAGGTCTCAGCGGGCCCCGGGTAGGGGATACAGACACTGCAGTCCTGAAAGCAGCCCCCACAGGTCACTATACAACAGAAAACAGCTTTGTATGTGTTCCAGGCCTGAGACAGAGAGGAACAGCAGAAGCTCTGGTTTGGGGGAGCCTCTGCTGTGCCAGAAATAAAGGTAATTGTTTCTGCCTCTCTCCCGTTCGAGTCTTTGATGTCAGCTTTGCGACCTTTCCTATCCCGCATCTGCTGGGCTCTGGTGCGACTCTGTTTGATTTCAGGCGTCGAGCCGCTGAACACCTCCAAACTGACATCTGTCTCCTTGGATGGTCTGGTCCGCAGGGGCACAGCCTCCTGGTAGGACTGGTTCAGCTGGCGGTGGCTGTTCAGGTCGTGGGGGAGTCCTGTTTTCCGGCCCAGCATGGCTCACCGCTCAGGCACCTGGAGAACAAGAAGGTCTCAAGTCAAGCATTCGTCATCGGTCTCACCTCAGCGAGCTGTTGATCAACAGAGAAGGACCTAACATTCAAATTCAGTAATTCTTGAATTCAACAATTTAATTATTTACAGAAATATTTTGCGTTAGGGCTCAGGCTGTTCTCACTTGTCACATAGAGGGGGAATCCAGCCTGCGTGTCAGCGGTCTCCAACTACTCTAGCTTTGCTGCTTCCTTTCGGTAGACGCTTGAATCAGAAGATAGATGTTTTAAGAGGACCATTTTTAAGACATCAAAATCCCTATAACCTTCAGAAGAGGTTTCCTCACCGTAGCTGGAAGAGTGAGGCTCCGGAGCCGCTGCTCCAGAGCAATAAATGAGCAGCGCAGCCGTAGGTGGAGCCAGCTGACAGGCTCCAAAGGGAAAGTATCTCCTTTTAAACAACTTCCCCTTTGTCTTGCATTCCTTAAGATTAAGCTGGGCCCTGACAGCACTCACCCGTTTCAAAACACACCATGCCCAGGAGGAGATGACAGCCAATCAATCATTATGCAAGCTGCCAATTCAGACTCCAGATTATTCGATGCTATTTAAATTTAGAGGATTTAGCAATGACGGCGTTACTAACACTGATGATTTTCGCTAGTCATGCTAAGGCCGTGTTATGTTAAAGACCTTCCTATGAAAACCGATGTCTTCATCTGGATTAAAGAAAAGATCTTGTCAACAAGTCGGCCTCAAATCACGCCTCGCGGGAGCAAAGCTTTTACAAAGCCCTGCTACAGCAACCCTACAGCAGACTCTTTGCTCAACCGTTTTCCTCGTTGCCACTGTGCTAACACAACAGCCCCGGGTCCGCACACGGGAGTAAACTGTTTTTCCAGGGTTCTACGCCACACTTCAGCTCCACGGATCCAACAGGCAGAGTTTGGCACGTTAAATCTCCTTATTATTAGGAAGAAAGCTCGGCACCAGGCGATGGTGAGGAAAGTCAGGTCAAGGCTGTCGCTCTCCACTTCTATCGCTGCCGCTTTTATCCCACACTACGGCAGGCCCCTAAGTTGTCCACGGTTTCTAAGCTTCTTGGCTAACACTGCTCGCACCCCCAAGAGATCCTTTTAAATACTAATTAGGCTAATTAATAAGCAGTGAGAGCCCAGCCATAGCTCTTTGGACTGTCCCAGCTGCTCTACTATGTACTTTTTACAGGGCGCCTCAAGCATGAATAAATAAATCTGTCCCACCTTGTAAGAGCATTGCTTCTTTTTCCCCTTTTTTTAAAAAACAAACAGTACTGTTTCCCCCACAAAGAAAGAGTCGCAGACTGAGAACCAGGCAGTTACAGCTCACCACTGCTTTCCAGGAATATTTGGCTCCGTTAGCTTATAAAAATCCATAAGTAGCACACGTCCCAGGAGCTCCCTTTGCACATTCCTGGACAATACGTCAAATACAAAAGCCCCAAACGCTCCAATTTCAGTGCTGAGCAGGCAGAGCTCCCTAGGCTCGGCGTGAGTGGAGAGTTTTGATTGCTTTCCCTTCAGAACAACAGGGTTGGGTTTTTTTTTTTTCCATCAGCTTCATCATTTTCGTAATGCAGTTCAAAATTTAAGAACAAATCGAAAACACTTGAGCTGCCTAAGCACAGAACTGCTTACTGGGATGTTCCTCTTAATACTGAGGCCTCATCAAGAGATCTAACGTATGCATTGCACAGTAATTATCATCTATATAACAATATATAATATTCTGAAATTTCAAAGCGTCTTTGACATAGGAAAGAGCATTATCTCAGCTCTACAGAAAAGGTCTTGCAGGCTCAGAGGTGAAACCACTTGCCCGACATTGCACAAACCCCCAGCTGCATCAAGGCATCAGAGACACTTCTGGCCCCAAACACTGAGCTTGCTGCCCCCTTCCCATCACGGCTCTCCTTTCTGTGACCGCTGGATCACGCGCCTGAGGAGCTCCCTGGGAGCACGTACAAGACACAGCTCCTTGATCCAGCGCCTTCTCAGACACGACCAACGGACTAGACCGAAACCCGCAGCCAGCCGCTTAACACAGCCATAAACAAAAGCTTGGAGTAAAATCCACACTTGAGTTGATACTCACAAGATCGTTGCGAACTTTCTCTGTTCTCACACGGGCACCCTGCGTGAATAGAGAAGATCCTTCTGAAGAACTTCAACATCTGCTTCAGGAGAGCCAGGAGGGAGCCACAAACAGTTTGCGTGTCTAAGAGTTAGCCGGGGTCTAAGATCTTCATTGTTCAGAGGACAGGATTTCCTTTGAAAGTTTTAAAAAAGCTAAATTAAGTTGTGAAGCTACTTAATAAAGTTACATTGGTTTGCCAATAACTGTATTGCCACTGTTGCTAAAAGCTAGGGAAGCCAAAGTATTAAGTTAACCAGGAGCCAGAGAACCTAAATGCAGGACACAAGATTTACACGTAGATATAACTTTTCCTAAATATATGGAAGCATCAGGAGCTGTTAAGTTTTCCAAGCGGCCTTGCCAGGAGCTGAAAGCTGCCCCGTAAAGCCCCTGGAATCCTGGCTGCTTTACCGGCACCGGGCAGCGATAGAGACCCTGGCCCAGGGTAACAGGGACCCGGCCTCTCCTCTGCGCTGCTCCGGCCTCCCTCGCACCCGCCTGGGACACCAACGACCCGGCCAAGGAGCTGCCTCTCCCCAGACGCCTCCCTGTGCCCCCGGCCCAAACCACCCCTCCCCGTTCCAGCTGACAACCAGGACCCCACTGAAGCGCAGGTAAACACAATTTGGCCCTTCCTTCTCCCAACCGAAGCGCTGCCGGGGGGAGACCCCCCCGGACACCAAGCAGAGGCCCCTCTGCCTCCCCACGGCCCCCAGACATCCTCCAGACGGTGGATTTTGGGGAGAAGAGAAGCCGGCAGTTGCCGGTTTCCAGCGGAGACGCTGACTCGGCCTGGCAGGGCCTGCCATTGCCCTTTCCCTACTTCACACCCCCCCCTTTAGTTTTTCAGCCCTCGAAAGCCAACCCGACCCCCCCAAGAGAGCTCCTACCGACACCAGTCCCCCACGGAGAGGGCAGGGAAGGTCCCAGAGCAGCGGGAAGGGACAGAGCGGGAAGGGGGGTGAGACAAGGACAGCAGGGGGACAGCCGGTGGCGGGGGGGTGCGGAGGGGAAGCCTGTCCCCAGCCTTGGGGGCGGCCGGGGCGCCGTCTCGGGGGAGGCCCGGGGCGCACGGAAAGGGAGAAGCCGGTGCTGGCGAGGGGACGGCACCGGGGCACCCCACTCGGGGGGCGGGGAGACGACCGTGGGGATCCTCGGTGTAGGGTGGGGGGGGCAGCGCCCGCCCCTCTCTCTCTCCCTCCCTCCGGGTCGCGGCCTGCTGCTGCCCCCAGGCCCGGCCCGGGCGGCCCCGCCGGGGGAAGCACCGGGCGGCGGCGGGCGCTACCGGCCGGCTGGAGCCGGGGCTGGGGTCGGGGCTGGGGTCGGGGTCGGGCTCCCCCCCCCCCCGGCGGCGCCGCGGCCCCCCCCCCACCCCGGCGTTACCTGCGAGCCGGGGAGCGGCGGCCGGCCCCGCCTCACCTGGGCCAGGTGCGCCACGTGACCCGGCCCGACGGGCCGCCGCGAGGGACAGCAGAGCGCGGCGGGCGAAGCGGCTCCGGCCGCGCTCCCGCCCTCCCCAGCCCCGGTCCCCATCCCCGGGGTCCCCCGTCCCCGCGGTCCCCCGTCCCCACGGACCCCATCCTCGCAGTGCCCCGTCCCCACGGACCCCTGTCCCCGCGGGTCCCCGTCCCTACGGACCCCATTCTCGGGGTCTCCCGTCCCCACGAATCCCTGTCCCCGCGGGTCCCCGTCCCTACGGACCCCATCCCCGGGGTCCCCCGTCCCCATGGACCCCTGTCCCCGCGGGTCCCCATCCCTACGGACCCCATCCCCGGGGTCCCCCGTCCCCACGGACCCCTGTCCCCGCGGGTCCCCGTCCCTACGGACCCCATCCTCGGGGTCCCCCGTCCCCATGGACCCCCGTCCCCACGGACTCTGTCTCAAGACATCCTTGTGCCACAGGATCCTCAGCCCCGAGCTATCCCTGTCTATGAGGGTCCTTGTCCCCAAAGATCCTTATCCCAAATGATCCCTGTCCTCAAGCATCCCCATTCCTAAGGATCCCCATCCTTGAGGATCCTTGTCACCAAGGATCCCTGCCCCAGACAATCCCCACCTCCAAGGACCCCTGTTCCCACAACCCCCCATCCCCTCGGTCCCCATCCACGAGGTCTCCTGTCCCCACGGGTCCCTGTCCCTGTGGACCCCCATCCCCACAGATCCCTGTCTCAAAGCATCCCTCTGCCAGAAGATCCTCAGCCCCAAGGGTCTGTCCCCCAAGCTATCCCCATCTCCAAGGGTTCTTGTCCCCAGAGATCCCTGTCCTGAAGAATCCCTGTCCTCAAGGATCCTCATTCCTAAGGTTCCCCATCCTTGAGGATCCCTGTAGCCGAGGATCTCTGCCCCAAACAATCCCCACCTCCAAGGACCCCTGTCCCTGTGGACCCCCATCCCCACAGATCTCTGTCTCAAAGCATCCCTCTGCCCGAGGATCCTCATCCCCGAGGGTCTGTGTTCCAAGCTATCCCCATCTCCAACGGTCCTCGTCCCCAAGGATTCCTGTCACTGAGGATTATGTTCCCTAAGGACCCCCATCCTCAGAGTCCCCACCCTTAAGGTCTCCATCCACGAGGGTCTCACTCCCCAAGGATCCCTGTCCCGAAGGATCCCTATCCCAATAAATCCTCATCCCAAAGGATCCTGTCTGAAAGAACCCTTGTCCCTGAGGGTCCTGTCCCAAAGGATCCCTGTCCTCAGTGATCCCCCTTCCTGGGGATCCCCATCCCTGAGGATCCCTGTAGCCGAGGATCCCTGCCCCAAACGATCCTCACCTCCAAGGATCCTTGTCCCCAGGGATTCCTGTCCCTGTGGATTCAGGTCATTGAGAATCCCTACCCCAACGGATCCCTGTCCCCTGTCCTGAGGATCCCCTGATTTGCCCTGCACCGTCCCTTGTCATTTTAACTCCCCTGCAGCCAAAATCTGCCTGTGCTGCCCACGCCAGGCAGCACCTCCATGCTGAGGGGTGTAAAGCGCAGACGTGGGGTGGCCACGTGTGTCCCCTAGGGTCCCACGGGACCTGCGCCCCGGGGAGAGCATCACATCTGCACCTCCTCAGGTGTTGCCTGCAGTTTTAGGGGCTTCACGCTGGAGTCGGGAGCCCGTCCACCCCGGGGTGAATCTCCACCCAGGCCATGCCTGGCCCAAGCGCTTCGACACCCCCAAAGCCTTTGGTGGCCCCTCCTGCTGCCCCCAGCCCTGCTCTCCCACCTGTCCGCAGCCGCAGAGGGACCTGCAGCCTTCATGGGGGGTGATTTCACCCTCTCTGCTCCGCACCCAGCATCATCCATCCCTTCTCCTGCTGGGAGCAGTCGTTTCTGCCCAAGCGTCCCTAGGGACAGTGGTGGCACAGGGGGACATGTGCTGCGGTGATGCCCAATGCTCCCAGTTCACCGGGGCTGCTGGACTCAGCCTGTCCCGTTTGCTGCCGCCTGTGACTCAGTGGTTCTCTCCAAAGAGCTGGTGATTCATTCTCAGGGGATCGGATCCTTCCCTGGAAGGTCTGGGGGAAAGGAAGGAAACCGGAGGGGAAAGTGGGCAGCGGGGCAGGCGGGGAAGGAGCCCGGGAGAACAGCAGCCACGCACCGAGGCTGCAGCCGGAGCGGCAGCTGCTCAGCTGGAATGTGCCAGCCGGTTTCTGAGAGGAAAAAGGAGAGAGAGAAATCAATTTAAAGGATGGTGCCGGTGCCAAGAAGCTCATTCCTTCTCTAAAGGGCACAAAGACCGCATTTATTTATGTAAGCCTCTGGCACAGGAGCACCGTACTTAATTCCAGCCGGTGTCATTTCCCTGGCCGGGCTTTCATTTGTGTATAACTCAAAGCGCTGCTTGGAAATGCACCGGCTCCTCTTCTGCCAGGTGTTTGGAGCACAGATTCCAGCCATGAAACCTCTCCTGGCGCTGCCCCATCGAGCCTGGCACTGCCAGGATGAGCGCGAGCAGCACAGCGTGGCCCCCCGAGCCCAGCACCGCGCTGCTTAATGCCCCTCGGCTCCTGCGTTTTCCCCGTGTCCCATCACCTCCCAGCTGAGCTGCCACCGTGTGCCAGGGCTGCGGTCCCAAACCACTGCTGCCAGCGTTGTTGGGTCCAGGACAGCGGGGCAGGGACCTGGTTTGATCCAGGAGTCCTGGGGCTTAAACCTGAAATCCTGATGCAGGATTCCTTCCCTTAAACTGGGCCAGGATGAGAGAGCAGCGCCTGGATCCCACCCTGCCCTGGTAACTGGGACACTGGTGGAAAAAACATGCAGAGAGACTGGGAGGAGATGGCCACGAACATTAATTATTTACTGCCTATAATAAGGCTTCGCTTTTCTGGAGCACATCCCAACGCGGGGCTTTAAAGAGGCTGGAGATAAGAGGCGGACAGTGCACGGCTCTTGGCTGTGTCCTCCCGCAGGGCTGCCCTACCCCAGGGCAACAGTGTCGCTGCTCGCATCCCTGTGGGAACTACCGGGACCAGGGACCGGCACCGGGATGGCAGCGGGATGCAGCGCGGTGCCCCATCCCGGCAGTCAGTGCCTCCACGTGCAGCTGCGGAGGGTCGCAGCTGGGGAAGGGAGAACAACGCTCTCAACCGGGCTTTTGCAAGAGGTTTATTCTGAGCGCCGCTAATTTCAGACTCCTCTGCTAAATCATTAATAGCTCGTCAGCCCAGGCAGAGATCCCGCAGCAGCGCGGGAGGGTTTCTGGGACTCAGGCAGTGACTTACCGTGAGGGGCAGGGGCAGTTCTTGTATTTTTCTACTATTTGCCTTGACCAGCTTCTGTCTGTTCATCTATCAGGATGTGCTATGGCCGGCTGGGACAGCCTGGGGACACAGCCACTGCAGGGGACTCAGCAACACCCTCAGCCTCACAGGCCAATGTCCAAAGCCCATGTGGCCCCTTCTTGTTTCTTAACTTCTTCTCCAGGCACAGCTGCTCCCCGTTTCCATTTCCTTCTCTCACTCTGGATCAGGGACTGGAGCTGGGAAGGTGATGAGCAGCTGGGAGGTGACCCCCAAAAAGCACCTATTTTATGAGCAGGTGACTGATGGAGCAGGCACCTCCAGAGGCCACTCCAACCTCAGCGATTCCGAGGTTTCAATGTGGGGAAGCTCACTGGAAAACAGACCCCGGCCCTTTCCCCCTTTGGGGGTGCCCTTGAGGGCTCCAGGTTCCACCGAAGCAGAGCAAAAAAATCAGAGAGGAGGATGTTCTGTTTAATACCTGCCTGTCCCCACAGTTTCTCTGGGTTGGAGGCAGAGGGAGCACGAGCAGAGCTTTGACCCTGAACCTGCGACGGAGCAGCACCCCTCAAATCCCCAAGCCCCATTTTACAGCAGCATTTGCATCGGATACACGAAGATGGCTCAGCCTGGACTACAGCTTTCCTACAGCATGAAACGCAGCCTGCAGAGCTTAAATAAATGTTGGGGCCGCGTCTCCGACACCAGGCAGCGGAGATGCAGCGGGAGCCGGCGGAGGGGCAGGGAAGGGACGAGCAGGCAGCGGGGGCCGGGAGCGGTGACGCAGCAGCCTCTGACGCTGCTCCGGTGTCTGGCAGACGTGTGGCAGCGCTGGCAAGAGCAGGAATGCGACGCAAAACACAAAGGATGGGTGGGTTTTTTTCCCCTCTAAGGTAAGGAAAGCAAAGCTGCTACCAGCCCACATGGGACACAGGGGTGACATCCACCGCAGGCCTGATGTGGCTCTGCCCAGAACTGATTAGGCTGGCTTTTTTTTCAGCTTAGGTTTTTGCTCCTGTCTAGGGGTGGGATGAGACCTCGGCATCAGGTTCCTGTTGTCTCTTTTATCCTCTCTGCTGCGAAACACAAGCAGGCTTTACCTCATGCACTTACAGGAGGATGCAGCTGCTGAACGTGATGTCCCAGCAGAAGGAACCACAAAACCCAGGCTCCTTAGGGTAACGAGGTGCAGCGGCACCCTCCTGTTCCAGCCCCCTCTCCATGCCGTCTCGGCCCACTCTCAGCTCTATTAACGCCATCTTAAATGATAATGACGTTGTCAGCGACGTTGCTGTGACAGTCATGCAACCAAGGACACGCTGTCCTGGTGCCACGTTCCCTGCACCCCAAGGCTGGGACACTCCAGCACCCGGGGCTGGGAGGGGGGGGGGGGAACAGGGGCTGCCCCCTGCCCTTTTCCCTGCCCCAGGCTGGCGACTGGGGCACCAGCATCCCCCAAACAGCACCAGGAGCTTCTTAAACTGCTTCTCCCAGGGGCTGCAGATGTGAAACCAGCCATTCCAGTAACCCAGTCCCAGTCCAGACTTTCCCCCTAAACCTTCCCAAAAAACCTCCCCAGTATCCCTTCCTACCCCAGCCTTTTTGAGTGCCCCCCTCCCCGAGCCCAGCCTCTCCCAGTAAGCCTTTGCCAATAACCCCTCCACTAACCCCTTCCCAATCCAGCCTTTCCCAGTGACCCCCCCCCAGTAACCCTCCCAGCCTTTCCCGTTAACACCCACTGCCCCAGCTCTGCATTTCCCAGCAACCCCCCGAGAAGGGAGGGCAGTTTTCCTGTGCCCTGAACCGCTAACGCTGCCATGACGAGCCTGGAGCTGTGCCAGTACCGGGGCCGTGCCAGTACCGGGGCCGCGCTGTACCGGGCCATACCGAGCGTGGGGCCGTTCTTTGCCGAGCCCGCTGCTGGTGCCGTTCCAAGCCCGGGACCATGCCGGTACCGGGGCCGTGCCGTACCGAGCCCCCTGCCGGTGCCATACCGAACCCGGGGCTGTGCCGGTAGGGAGGCCGGGCCGTACCGAGCCCGTTGCCAGTGCCGCACCGGGCCATACCGCCATGCCGGTACCGGGGCCGTGCCGTACCGAGCCCGCTGCCGGTGCCGTACCGGGCCATACCGCCATGCCGGTACCGGGGCCGTGCCGTACCGAGCCCGCTGCCGGTGCCGTACCGGGCCATACCGCCATGCCGGCACCAGCGCCGTGCCGTACCGAGCCCGCTGCCGGTGCGGTGCGGTGCCGTGACATGCCATACCGAGCCCGAGCATCCCCCGCCGGGGCTGCACCGTACCGGGCCGGGGTCGCTCCCGCCCATGCCGGTGCGGAGCCCATGCCGGTGCCGCCCCCGGCGGGGCCGAGCCGCACGGAGCCGGCGCCGCCCCCGGACTATAAATCCTCTCGGCGGCGCTGCCCGGCTCCCGTTCCCGTTCCCATGGCGGCGGCGGCAGCGGCGGATCCGTGTCCGGCTGCGGGCGACGAGCAGCGCCCCGATCGCGGCGGTACCAACGCCAGCAACACCGGCGGCGGTGGCGGCTCCGGCACCGGCAACAGCGGCGGCGGCACCGGCAGCGGCAGCAGCCCCGGGTCGGTGGAGCTGGCGGCGGCGCGGCGGAGGCTGGTGGCGGCGGAAGGTCGCCGTCGGGCGGCGGCGGAGCTGGAGGGCCGGGTCCGGCAGGTTCACTGCGCCCTGCGGCACGCCGAGCTCCGCCTGGCCGCCCGCGCCGAGGCCCTGGGCCGGTTGGGAGCCGGGGTGGCCCAGGCCCAGCTGGCGCTAGCCGCGCAGAGCCAGCGGCTACAGAAGGGGCTGCGCCGCCGCCCGCGCCCCCGCCCCGGTGCCCTCCCTGGCCGCCGCCCGCGCCCATCCGCAGCTGCGTCCCCTGGGGCCCGCACGCCCCCGCGGAGCCGCCGCAACCCCGCCGCTGCCCGACGGCTGCCCGCCGCGCCCCGCAGCCCCGCATAGCGCCGGTCGGGTGCGGGGGTGGGGGGAGGCGCGCTCCGGGTCCTGCTGGGGAGGGAGAGAGGTCTGGGGAGTCTGGTGGGTTGGGAGCCTGCAGGATCTGGGGGACCTTGAGGGGGCCCTGGGAACCTTGAGAGGCTCCTGGGGAGTCTGATGGATTGAGACCCCGCAGGATCTAGCGGTCACAGGGGGTCTGGGGTCCTTGAGGGGGTCCTGGGAAGTCTGATGAGTTGGGACCCTGCAGGATCTAGGGGACCGCATAGGATGGGAGGGGACCCAGCAGGGTCTGGGGACCTTGAGGGCGTCCTGGGGAGTCTGATGGGTTGGGAGCCTGCAGGATCTGGGGGACCCAGCGGGGTCTGGGGACCTTGAGGGGGCCCTGGGACCCTTGAGGGGCTCCTGGGGAGTCTGATGGATTGAGACCCCGCAGGATCTAGCGGTCACAGGGGGTCTGGGGTCCTTGAGGGGATCGTGGGAAGTCTGATGAGTTGGGACCCTGCAGGATCTGGGGGACCTAATGGGGTGGGGGGGACCTAGAAGGGTCCTGGGGAGTCTGATGGGTTGGGAGCCTGCAGGATCTGGGGGACCCAGCGTGTCTGGTGTCCTTGAGGGGGTCCTGGGGAGTCTGATGGGTTGGGAGCCTGCAGGATCTGGGGGACCCTAAGGGGTCAGGGGGACCCAGCAGGGTCTGGGGTCCTGGGAAGTCTGATGAATTGGGACCCTGCGGGATCTGGGGGACCCGATAGGGTGGGAGGGGACCCAGCGGGGTCTAGGGTCCTTGAAAGGGTCCTGGGGAGTTTGATGAATTGGGACCCTGCGGGATCTGGAGGACCGCATGGGGTGGAGGGGACCCAGCAGGGTCTGGGGACCTTGAGGGGGTCCTGGGGTGTCTGATGGGTTGGAACCCTGCAGGATCTGGGGGACCTGATGGGGTGGGGGGACCCAGCGGGGTCTGGGGTCCATGAGGGGGTCCTGGGGAACCTGATGGGTTTGGGGGTCCCAGAGGGATCCTGCAGGGTGTGGGGGATCTGGGGGACCCCACGGCATCTGGGGGCCTCAGGGGTGGCCTGAGGAGTCTAATGGGTTGGGACCCAGCGGGCTGGGGGGGGGGGGCTTAGGTGTCTCTGAGGGTCCCAGGGGGATCCTGCAGGGTCTGGGAGACCCTATGGGGTGGGGGGACTCAGCAGAGTCTGGGGACCTTGGAGTGCCCCTAGGAATCTGGGGGGTGGTGGGGTGTCCCTGGGGGTTTGGGGTGCTTGAAGGACCCTGCAGGATCAGGACTCCAGGGGTGTGCAGTGAGGTGGTGAAATGGGGGGTGGGGGGCAGTGAGGCTGGGGGCTCAGCAGGGTCTGGGAACCCCCCACGGGATTGGGAGACCCTGCGGGTTCTGGGGTACACGAGGGACCCCACAGGGTCTGGGGTCCCTGGAGGATCTTACCAGGTCTGGGGGTGTTTATCTGCCTTTGACACCCCCAGCCCACTCTGGGGTCACCTGCCCCTCAAAGGCAGCAGGTTCAGGGCAGCCACTATGGGGCTGAGCCCCTTCCCTGTCCAAGTCCCATGGCCCCCCCAGGAGGGGTCCCTGAGACCCTGGGCCAGCAGGACGCTGGTGGGACTGTGCCTCACGCTGGGGCTCCGGTGCTGCAGCCTTCACGTGCCCCTGTGCAAGCCTTGGAGGGGGAATTGAGCAGGCTCGGGGTCCCCCCACTTCCACCGTCCCCGGACTGTGATTTTGGCTCCAGACTGTGCCGTGGGGGCAGAGAGCAGAAGGGAACTGGTCCTCACGACGGCATCATTTCCCTCCCAAGCTGGATTTTTGGGACTGCTTTGACGACTGACCAAGCAGGTGACACTTGAAACCTCCCCATGCTTCCAGCAAGAGTCCTCAGGCACCCCCAATGTCACCCTGCAGCAGAGCCTGGCACGGTGGGCTCCAGAGGGGCAAGAAGGTACGAGGAGGCGGAGGTGGACTCAGGACAAAGCACCCATCTCCAGGCAGAAGGGTTGTGCAGGGCTCTGGCATCGCTGTCGCCATCGCTGTCGCCATCGCTGCCCTACCAGCCCTGAGCTGGCCTCGGGACAGAGGGCTTGGACCTGACAGCATCATCCCTTCACACGGGGAACTGCAGCGGTTCAGCTGGAAAAACCCTCTGCGATCCCGCTTCTTTGCCAGACACAGCCACAGCATTTGCCATCCCCGGGCTAACGGCATCCCTCGGCCACTAGCCGTGCCACCGAAAGGGGGTCTGGCTTTGTTGCACCAAGCTTTCGCAGTGGCTTTCCCTGGAGGCTGCATGAATCCGTCCCTCCTGCTGGAAAACCATAACTCACTGCCCTTCTTTATTTATTTATTTATAATTAAAAAAAAAAAAAAAACAAACACCAACAACCAAACACTTGATTTGGGCTGGGGTTGGGGAGGGGGGTGGATTTCACTGACTCATGAATGTGCCGCGGCTTACCTTGGTGTGAGACAGCGGGTCTGTTGTGTAATCCTCGCTTCTCGCCTTCGCACCGCGATGCTGCCGGATTCCTGCCCGCACCGCGATGCTGCCGGATTCCTGCCCGCACCGCGATACTGCCGGATTCCTGCCCGCACCGTGATGCCCGCACTGTGCTGCCACCAGACTCCTGCCCGCACCGTGATGCTGCCGGATTCCTGCCTGCGCCATGCTGCCTGCACCGTGATGCTGCCGGACTCCTGCCTGCACTGTGCTGCCTGCACCGTGCTGCCACCAGACTCCTGCCCGCACCGTGCTGCCCACACTCCGCAGCAGGGCACGAGCAGAAGTAAACTTGGATCTATTTTATTCATCACGCGCGGTGTCCTTAAGTGCTGGCTGAAATATAACCGAGAAAAGTGATTAGAATGGAGATTAGCAAATAAGCCCCGGGAATGGCATGTAATTAATACCAGAGTGGGTTTCTCTGATTATTGACCTCTTCCCTCCTCTGGGTGCGTGGGGATAGGGAAAATGTCTTCGGAGCCGCCGGCAGCAGAGTGTCACTGTGGGTGTCTGGGGCTTCTGCCAGGCACCACAGATGTACATATATATATATACACACAAAAAATATAGGTGTATATATATTCACGCAATATACATGTCTATACATATACATGGACAATCTGTCCTGAAAAATCCGTCTATGGTCACAAAAAAGGTACAACACGCACAGGAACGTATGCGGGAAATGGGCGGCAGAGAAATATTTGGGCTGCCAGCATGACTTCACGGTCACAAAGTCAGGCAGCAGCACTGGGGAGCAGGGGGGGAAACTCATATTTCTCCTCTTAATCCCTGTTTTCAGACTATTATTTTGGGTTTCGTGCTCCCGTGGGCGGAGCTCGCAGATGCTCTGATGCCCCGTATCTCCTCGATGCTCCCTAATTTCTGCCCCTTTCACTAAATCACTGCCCACTGGAGGTTTTCCCGTGCGTGCAGAGCCGTAATCCCGAGCAGGAGGTGATTCCCCAGCCGGGTGGGGAGTTTGCCGCTAATAGCGGCTTACAGGTCTCAGCCAGGAGAAGGGACACATTATCTCTTCCCGGCTTTCAATTAATAGTATGAAATGCACAGCTTGGGTTTAAATCCCTCGATTATTTCCCCCCCCCCCCCCCTCCCTGGTGATTATTTGCAAATCAGCTTTTGACCTGATTAGAGCAGAACCTACTTAAAGGAATTGCAGGGCCGGGGTGGGGGGAATCAACTCCATTAAACCGAAATCGTTCAAAATCCTCCAGTGCAACGGTTCCTCCCCACCTTTCAGTCTCGGTACGGTTACGATCTCCTCGCACTTTGTGTTCCTGCAGTATCTTTAGCTGGAACATCTAACATAACATGACATCTATTATAATTCACAGGTTTATTCTCATTTTCCTACCGGATGGGGGAGGCTGATGCAGTCAGGGATGACGGGAGGGTTGGTGGGAAGGGCAGGGAGCAGATCCCAGGTGTCCCCACAGCTCCATCCTGCAAATAAGTGTACATTTACGTCAAATAAGGACACCCATCTGTTCTAGGTGCCCAGGGAAAGCCACACTTGGGATTTCCAAGGGTGGGGAAAGGCAGCTGGGGTCCTCTCCATCTCCTGGGGCAGGGGGATGGATGTCCCCGCCTTTGGCAGGACGAGCAGCGAGCGCAGTTAAACCGCGTGGGGTGGTGGGGAGGGTGGTTGGGGTCGTATCCGAGAGCTGGCTTTTGGAGTGGAGGGGTAACAGCAGATCCCGGAGCGAGATGCGAGACCTATTTCAGGAAAAAGAATAAAAAGAAAATAAAACCCGGCCCAGAGTCCCATCACACGGTGGCTGCTCGTGGCCGTGATAACGCAGCTCTGGGTGGCCTGTGCTGCGCGGGAGCAGCCCTCACCTCCTGCATCCGCTCAAGTCCTCCGGCAGCAGTTTTGGGCAACGTCTCTGCAGGTAAATCCTCATCCAGTTACTTCTGCAGTAGCTCCTGCAGGACATTACTGGTCCCCAGCCCACCAGGGCCCCCTGAAGATGTGCTGTGGGGTGCAGCAAGCCCCGTCCCCACACCGCAGACACGGCTGTGCTGGCACCCACACATCCACATTCACTCTCTGGATGGATAAGGCTGGTCCAGCCACCGGCCAGGAGCTTCCCGCGACACCAGCCAGGGTTTAGTTTTGTGGGTGACCTGGCCCATGAACCCCCCCATGCCCCATACAGCCTGTGCCACCCCCAGAAAGCTCCAGCTGATACCGTCACCAGCTGCTCACGCACGACGGGGACAGCAGCAAAGTCCTGCTGGAGGGTCCTGGACCTGTTTGGGGCAGGAATTTTGGGGAGAAGCCCCGCGTCACCCCCAGCACAAGGTCAGAGGGAAAACGCAGAGCAGAAGCCTCATCCTTTGCTGCCTGCCTTCGGGAGCATCCCCTGCCCCGGCAGCGCAGGGCTTTACGTAAGGCTCGCCCTCCTCCCCTCCTGCCAGCAATAACGTTACGTAAATAGCACCGAACACTTGTTGGTTTTATGAGATTATTTTGTTACAGACTTTCTGGGAAAAACAAAATTAATGTGGTGTGTTAATACCTAAGCCCAGCTTCTCCCTTTTCCGCTGTTAACGCCTTCGGGCTAGTCCCAAAGAGGTGCCAGGGAGGGTGGCAGGGGTGCAGGCACCCGTGGGAAGGGACAGAAAATCCCCGGAGCTGAAATTCTGCCGAGAGGCTGGTGTGAGAGTGATGGGGGGGGTGGGCAGGAATGGCGTGAGGGCGATGGAGAGGGGACAGGGACGGCGTGAGGGCGATGGAGAGGGGACAGGGACGGCGATGGAGAGGGGATGGTGGGAAGGCGATGGAGGGGGTGAAAAAGAGACGGGGTGAGGGCTATGGGGGGGACAGGACTGTCTCCCTGCTGGTCCCCAGGCCAGGTCCCCAGGGACGGGGAGGCCACCGAGGATGCTCAGAGCCTCTCCGGGCCGGCGTCGCCAGAGGGCACTGCAGGAGCCGCCTTGCGCAGCAGCTCCGACATCCCGGCGGGACACCGGGCAGAGGGAACCCGGCTCCCTCCTCCAGCCCCGGCACTGGGGTCCCCAGCCACGCCTGGCCTCCCCCCCCCAGCTCTCCCCCTTCCCCTCAGCATCCCCCCCAGCTCTCCCCCTTCCCCTCAGCATCCCCCCCAGCTCTCCCCCTTCCCCTCAGCATCCCCCCCAGCTCTCCCCCTTCCCCTCAGCATCCCCCCCAGCTCTCCCCCTTCCCCTCAGCATCCCCCCCAGCTCTCCCCCTTCCCCTCAGCATCCCCCCCAGCTCTTCCCTTTCCCCCCAGCATCCCCCCCAGCTCTTCCCTTTCCCCCCAGCATCCCCCCCAGCATCCCCCCCAGCTCTCCTCCTTCCCCTCAGCATACCCCCCAGCTCTTCCCTTTCCCCTCAACATCCCCCCCAGCATCCCCCCAGCTCTCCCCCTTCCCCTCAACATCCCCCCCAGCTCCCCGCTCCCCAGCCTTTCCCTCCCCAGCAGCTGTATTAGCACTTAAAAGACATTTCCCCCCAGCCCACCGCCTCCCCCTTAACCCTTTCCTCCTGGGACCCCCCCCCCCCCCCCCCCGCTCCAGGCTCCATTCCATGCCTCTTCCCGCTCCACCCTTTACTCCTTTAAGAGGCTGTTACAGCCCCAATTAGCCACAGAGGGTGGAAATTGCCCCCTTGGCCCCTCATTTGTCCTTTTGGGCAGCTGAGGCCAATCTGGGCTCCCCCCAGGCTTTTGAGGGGGGGTGGCTGGAGGTCACCACACTGGGGCTGGGAACACACCTGGGCGTGTTTTCGGCTCTTTTTGACCCCATGTGTATTTTTATCTCCCCCCCCTCCCCCCCCCCCCCCCCCCCATCCTGTGCCAATCAGCCCCCAGGACGGGCACCCTTGTGCTTCAACCCTCATTTCAGCTGTGCTGAGAAATGCTGATAAACCCCCTCTTTTCTGTTCAGTCACCCCATGTCTGCCCAGACCCTCCCACTGACAGTCTCCAACCCCCCCCGCCCCAGGCCCAAGGGACGAGGAAGGGGTCAGCATGGGATTTGCAGCCACCCCATTCCCTGGATGAAGAGCGGTGGAGGTGCTGGATACTGCCTGGGGCCATTCGGGTGACGAAAGCGGGCACCCCTTGTCCCCACCGCCCCGTCTCCCCCTTCCTCAGCACCCCCAGCCCGGTGCAGCCTGTCCCCGTGTCCCCATCCAGGGTCTTGCCCTGGCTCTGGTGGGCTTCCAGGTCTCTCCCCATCCAGGGTCTTGCCCTGGCTCTGGTGGGCTTCCAGGTCTCGGGAGCCTGTTCCCGCTGCGCTGGCTGCCGTGCGCTCGCCTTACTGTGCTAAGCGCGTCTTGGTCCAGTTCTCTCTTCCCCGCTAAGCTCTTTAAGTCACCGATCTGGTTAAACCTTAGCAATCGGTTTGTTTTGCTCTGCAAGTTAATGTGCCTAATTCCTGCCCGGTTTACTCCTGACGCCCAGCCTGCGGAGTCCCCATGCCCACGTGGGGACGGGCACGGTCACACCGCACATCTCCCCCTGCTCTTGTCCCCGGTGATTTTGGCCGTGGCAGCCCCACGTGGAGTGAGGTCCTGGGCAAATGCCCTGTCGCAGCCCCAGGGGATCAGTGGCAGCGTGTGGCACGGGCAGGACGGTGCCCAGCGTCCCCAGCTCAGCGCAGGCAGGAGCAGCCCTGGTACCCAGAGCTGGGTGGCTTCGTCACGGGGTGCAAAGCCACACCATGGCGTTTATCCCAACCTGGTGGGTCCCCCAGGAGAAGGCTGACATGCCCCCTCTCTTGGGGTCCTGCCCCACGCACCCCACTCCCCAGCAGAGCTGGGACAAGCTCGGCTGTGGTGCCCCCCCCCCACCTTGGCACAGCGTCCCCGCGGTGTCCCCTCCACAGGCCTTCTGCTCTTGGGTGGAGAAGAGCAGCAGAAAGTGGCTTGTTCACCCTCATCCCCCTCCCCACACCCTTTCCAAATTTTTTGGGTGGTGAGAAAGGTTTTCTCCAGACATTTGGACACTTTTTTAAGGGAATCATTTGAGGTAAATGGAGCAATTAACCTTGCTACGTGCGGGCTCGGGGCTGTGGTTTCTCGTGGCCTTTCTCCTTCCAGGGTGGCTGGGCTGGAGGAGGCTGATGGGCAACAGCCGGGACCGTCCACGCTGTGATTTTCCAGGGTTCAAATATCTCTGCACCTATCACCTCCCACCCGGGCTTGGCCGAAGCGCTCTGCGAGCCTCCCTGTCACGGGGCAGCGTCTCTATTTTCAGCCCTGGCTGCCCTAATCGGATCATATGCCTCCACCTGCGCCGCAGCCGGCTCCTTCCCAAAGCCCACAGGTGCTCTTTGTCACCGGCTTTGGGCAGGATCCGGCGTCTTCTCCATGGGCTGTCTCTGCAATGGAGAGGAGTAATCCCCCCGCTGCTCCCAGGAGCTGGTCCCGAGCATCCCAGGACCCTTCCCTACGGCACCGGGGTTTTCCTAACACCCACAGCAGCCAAATCCATGGAAAACCCTGGGAAGGGCGATGGAGAGAGAGGACTGCACCCCAAAATAGCTAAATAGCTACGTAACGTGTACAGCAAAGGGCAAGGTGTGCGCGAGTGGTTTTCTCTTGCTCACTCTCCCATCTCACGCACGGCAGGAATGCGGGAGGTGAGAACAGATCCCTGCTGCAAATCTTAATATATATATATAATTTAATATATATATTAATTTTTATATATATATATATATAAAAACCAAAATCCCACCCCGAGGTAGGAACATACAGAGCAGAGACACTAAGGGAAACATCTTTCCCCCCCGGCACATTTTGTTCATCTGTCCCTCCCAATCCTCAGCAATCCGACCTGACAGGAGACCTGTAACCTGATCGTGGTTCATTAAGGGATTTAAAGAGATTAATTGCCAGAAGCACCAGTTACTGCTTGCAGGAACCCCCCCCCCCCACACCTGCCCCCTGCGCTGCTTCCTCCCAGGAGAACCCGGAGGTCCCTGGGCTCTGCGCACTGGGGTGTCCACAAAGATGTCCTAAAATTGCAGTTCCATAACCCCCAAACCTCAAAAATAATGAGTTTGGGGCTTTGGGGTTCCCCTGGCAGAGGTGGGGGAGCAGAGGCAGCTCTGGGTTGTCACCCGTGAGATGGTGGCACATCCCGGTTCCCACGTGTGGCTCCTGTCCCCCCCGTGCTGGCGCGTGTCTGTGAAACGGTTGGCCCCTGCCCTCAGCATCCCCCAGCCCTTGCACGCTGCCCTGACTCCGGGAGGTGGGGATTTAAGGCATTTAAGGGATTTAAGGATTTTGGGGGCTCGAGCGATCTCAGTGCAGGGGCACAGGGTGCTGGTCCTGCTGCCCGGCTCCTGAGAAGCACCCGGATCCCAGAGTCCTGTGATTGTGCGATGGCAGAACTGAGAGAGGCTTGGCCATGGCCTGAGCATGGAAGGGGAAAGGAGGGAAGGGAGGGAGGAAGGAAAGGAGGGAGGGAGGATGGGAGGGAGGACGGGAGGGAGGAAGGAGGGAAGGAGGGAGGGAGGGAGGAAGGAAGGAAGGAAGGAAGGAAGGAAGGAGGAAGGAGGGAAGGAGGGAGGGAGGGGGAGGGAGGAAGGAAGGAAGGAAGGAGGAGGGAGGGAGGGAGGAAGGAAGGAAGGAAGGAAGGAAGGAAGGAAGGAAGGAAGGGGGAAGGAAGGGGGAAGGAAGGGGAAGGAAGGAAGGGGGGAAGGAAAGGAAGAAGGAAGGAAGGAAGGAAGGAAGGAAGGAAGGAAGGAAGGAAGGAAGGAAGGAAGGAAGGAAGGAAGGAAGGAAGGGGGGAAGGGAGAGAGGGAGGGAGAGAGGAAGGAGGGGAGGGAGGGAGGGGGGAAGGAAGGAAAGAAGGGAAAACAAAAGCAACCCACATCCTTTCTTTCTTCCCTTTTCCCCGTGCCGTGGGATGGCTGACACCAGGTGCCCCAGCCTCTCCGGATGGAAGTACCCCCTGGGCAGGGTGCTGCACCCACCGCCCTGCGTGGGACCCCCGGGCGCCCCGAGGCATGGAGACCCAGCGACATCCCCGGGGTGCGTCAGCCCAAGCCCTGCCTGCCGGCCCCGGCACTGCTGACGCGCGGCCGGGCTGACGCCGGGCACTATATCGGTCAGTGACAGGCAGGAAAGGAATCCCTGGAGGGAAGCCAAGCGCAGGCTCCTCTCGGCTTTCCCCATCGCCTCGCCTCTTATGGAGAGGAGCAGGAGGGAAGAGGGGCTGGGAGCAGCTCCCGTTATGGAGAAGCCCTGGGGAAGCCCTGGCTCGCACGGGCGCCCAGCGGAGCCCCAGCAACCTCCGTCCGCCCCGGCAGGACATGATGGGGGGACAACGTGCTTGGGACATGCCGTAATCCATAGGGAAAGCCCTGAGACACAGCTCCAAGCTGCCCGGGCCACAATGGGACAGGGGAGGTGGGTTTCCCCTGGGAGATGCACTAATTACCCCCAGGTTTTAGACAGCGGCCAGGCACGCCGGGAGCTCCCCGTGGACGGGCGGAGGGACTTGTTGCCATAAAGCACATTTAAAAGGATTTAAAAACCAGCAGGACCACAGGCAGTGCTGACACCTTTCCATTACAGCCGATGCCTCCTGGAGAGGAGGAGGAGGATAGGAGGAGGAGGAGGAAGAAGACCTCAGACCAGGCGTTGGTGACTTGGCTGGGAGCAGCCAGGCCATTAACCTGGCCTCACCCCGGGGCTTTCCGTGCTCCTAATATCCAATTAGCGCTGACCCTTGATGCTCGGGGGTCAGCCGCCCTCTTGCCAAGGCGTCAGCAGAAGGACACGGCAGGTGGTCACGGGGTGCTCGGTGCCGCTGGGTGCCCTGGTGGGTTGGGGCCGGTGCCAATGCATCAGCTTTTGCCTTTCGCACAGGCTTGTTCCCCGATTCCCACGTCGTTTCCAAGAAAAACTGGGTGGATGGGGAATGTGCCGCTCCCAGTGCCTGAGCCCGGGAAATAGCTGCGGTGAGGGAGCAGCATCTGGCCCGTGTCACTGCCCCGGCGGTGTCAAGGCAGGGGGGATTTTTGGTCCTCAGCTGCTGTCTGAGCACCGCAGGATGGTCTCACTTTATATAAACGATAGAAAACGATGCTTTAAGGTACCTCAGCCACAGGGAAAAGCCTCAAGGACCCTGGAGAGACTAAATGGTGGATGGGAACCAGCCAAGCGCAGCGTTGCCACCACGGGGGCGAGAGGCCGGGGGTGGTTTGGGGTGGGCTGTGTGGCACAGCCACATGGTGGCCGATGGCACCAGCGAGGAACAGCGTCCGGTGTCCGATGTGCAACGCCCCACTCCGACAGCTTGGTGCTGCCGCCGCGCAACCTCGCTCAGCTTCACGCGTGAGGGATTTTGGGGTAGATTCGGGGTCCCTGGGGACAAGAGGAGCTTTGAGCATCTTTGGCACAGGCGGCAGGGCAGAGCCTCGGTGAAACAGGGCACCGGTACAGCCAATTCCACCCTGGAAAACTGGTGCCCAGCAGGGGTTTCCAGTGCCAGCCGAGAGCGATGCCCCTTTGCCGGGATGCAAATTAAAAGCCTCTTTGTACAAACCCGCAGAGCATAAAGGGGTTTGCAACCTGGGCAGCTCAGCACAGCGACAGGTCAGGGCACAGCTGAACCCCCCTCGCCCCCCCCGCCCCTGGACCGAGTCTGGCTCCCCGGGAACCTCCCCCTGGAGCCGGGGAAGCCAACGCTCCTGCTCTTTCCCACGTGTTATTGCGCTGTGCAAATATTTGCTTTGGAAAGCGCTGCCTTGCCACGAGCCCTGCAGCCAAGGCCGGCCCTGGCTGCTTGCACCAGGCACCGAGGACGGATCCTGCCCAGATGGAAAACCGGGCTCTATATTGAAGGGAAGCCACTGGCCCGGAGCTGGAATCGTGCTTTGGAGATGCTCCGCAGGGACTAGGGACCTTTCTAGGAGTGGGGTGGGGAGGTGCTGTCGCAGCCTGTGGAGCTCATGGGCTCTGGCAATGGATCCTCCTCCTCCAGTCCCTTCTCAGCCACCTCCACTGCCTCCTTGGCCACCTCCAGCCCCTCCTTGGCCATCTCCAGTCCCTCCTTGGCCACCTTCAGCCCCTTCTTGGCCACCTCCAGCCCCTCCTCGGCCACCTCCAGCCCCTCCTCGGCCATCTTCAGTCCCTCCTCGGCCACCTTCAGCCCCTTCTTGGCCACCTTCAGCCCCTTCTCAGCCACCTCCAGTCCCTCCTTGGCCATCTCCAGTCCCTCCTCGGCCACCTCCAGCCCCTCCTCAGCCACCTCCAGCCCCTCCTTGGCCACCTCCACAGCTGGGAAATCACCCAGGGAAGGGGCTGGAGGGGAGGTCAGCACCCCGGGGTGCAGGGAGCGTGGGAGAGGCATGCAGGATGCTCAGGGTATTGGGTATCTGCCCCGGGCTCGGAGTCCCCCAGAATCCTAGGAGATGGGCTGGAGATACACTTGCAGAGGGCAGAGCCTTGGGAAGGGCTGGGAAGCTGCTTGAAGGTCTCGGAGGGAAATCCCAGCCCTTTTGTTGCTCTTTTTCAACCCCCCCTTTGCTCCTAGAAATGCGCTTTTGGCTGGCGGGCAGCAGGAGAGGGGTTTGTGGTGGCAACCGGGCAGGGCTGGGGGGGCTTCAGGGCAGGAATTTGGGGCAGGGGCCCCTGCGGCGGCGGCGGCGTTCCTGGCTCTGCCCGCGCTCCCCAGCCCTGGCCTCTGCGCTGCCGGGAGCCGGACCAGCCCTCGGCGTCTGGGACACTGGCCTTTGTTTCGGAGAATAAAGTTAGCGCTGTTACTCAGCCTGTCGCTATTCCAGCAATTCCTGCCTCCACTTTTGCTCGGCAGTGGGGAAACATTCTTGCCTGGGGGGCTGCCAAGAAAAATACCCACCAGAGGGACACGCGGGGACGGGGACCGGCAGCACCATGGTGGCAGGGGACAGCTGTGGGACCGTGGCTCCCCTGGGATGAGCTGTGGAGTGGGGCCTGTTTTGCATCCCATGAAAGCCCATTCCCAGCACGGGATACCAATAACTCATCCTATTGATGTGATGGGCGGCTCATGGTCCCTTGGGTGACCTGACAGCAACTGGAGGACACAGGGAAAAGGTGTGTCACCTCTGGTGTGTCCCAGAGGTGAAGCGTTATCGCTGAGTGCCACCAATTTCCATGGAAAATTTTGCTGATGCCAGCCACATGGAGACGCAGTTTTTTTTTTCCTGGCTGCTCTCTGCCCTTTACCTTGTGATAGGCAAAGCCAACAGCCCGTCCCCAGGGTCCCTCTGTGCCCAGGAACCGGCTCGTTCCTGGACCCAGGAACGTCCTCGTGCTGCTCCCGCGTTATGGCCCCCAGTGGAAAAAGGCGGCTGCGCCCGATAACCCCTCTCTGAGGGGGAAAACAACCTCCTCCAGCAAAAAATGTGGCCTCCACCAGCGTTGTGTTGGCTACCGACCGGCGAGCCTGTGGCTGCAGGCAGGGGATGCAGGCAGGGGATGCGGGCAGGGGACAGAGGCAGGGGATGTGGGCAGGGGATGCAGGCAGGGGATGGGATCAGGGAATGGGAGCAGGGGATGGAGGCAGGGGATGCGGGCAGGGACTGCAGGCAGGGGATGGGGGCAGGGGATGGGGGCAGGGGATGGGGGCAGGGGATGCGGGCAGGGACTGCAGGCAGGGACTGCAGGCAGGGGATGGAGGCAGGGACTGCAGGCAGGGGATGGGGGCAGGGGATGGAGGCAGGGGATGGAGGGAGGGATGAAGGCAGGGGATGGAGGCAGGGGATGGAGGCAGGGGATGGAGGCGGGGATATGGGCAGGGGATGCGGGCAGGGGATGGAGGCAGGGGATGGAGGCAGGGGATGGAGGGAGGGGATGGAGGGAGGGGATGGAGGCAGGGGATGGAGGGAGGGGATGGAGGCAGGGGATGGAGGCAGGGGATACGGGCAGGGGATGCGGGCAGGGGATGCAGGCAGGGGACGTGGGCAGGGGATGGGGGCAGGGGACGTGGGCAGGGGCTCAGCTGGGCTGCAGACGACACTGCGGTTGAGCCGTGGAGGTTGCGGTGAAATCATAGCCCAGCTTTGCTGGGAAAGAGGATGCGGGAGCTCCGGGAGGCTGCCGCCTGCCAGGGCTCAGCCGCAGGCTGATTTGCCGTGGCTGAACACATCCAGCCTGTCTGCGGCAATTCCTCTTTCGCTTCTCGCTGGTGCTGGTGGGACGACAGACGAATGGAGACTTGAAACCGAAACCCACCAGCGGTGGGTGGCACCAGCACCCTCTTCCTGCACCCATCCCTTCCCCTGCATGGGAGAAGTCCTGATGGAGAGATTTAGGTAGTTCTGACCCCTGTCCTGGCTGGCACCCCCTGCCTGGGCTGGGCTGGGGCCGTAGGACACACGAAGCCTTGGGAGAGCCAAGAGTGGGTCCAGCTCCATCATTTTTGGGGGGATGGTCCTCTCCCTTCCACCCGAGGGAGATGCTGGCATTGCATCCTCATCCTCGCCCTCTGTAAAAACCCGGAGAACAGACCCCCCCCCGCCGTGTGCGTAGTCCTAAAAATCACTGAAAACCCTTTTGAGCACCAAAAACCCAACAGCTTTAATCCGGCCGACCAAGGACGAAGCAGAAAGCCCGGGGCAGCACACCTGCAGCTGGGGCTCCGCGCTACAATGCCCAACCTGGGAACAAAGGGAGGACCGGAGGCCGGGAACGTCCCTTGCCAGCCCCGGGGACATTAAACAAACCCCAAGAGACCATTCTCCCTTTGTCAGCCCCGCAGGTCACCCGAGGTTTGATCTACAGCCCAGCGCCGCAAATGGAAAAATTCCCGGCGAGGGTTTTGGATCAGGTCCCTGCCATTTTCTTCTGGCCGGGGAGTCGTCGGCAAAGCTGCCGGGAGGCCGCTTGCTGCGGTTTGAACACCAAAAATCCCTGCCCGTCCTTTCAAAGCCCCTCTGAATTGGATCGTAGGGTTGTATTTTCCCCACTCCCCCTCTTCCTAAAAGCTTTTGAGCCCTTCCTGCATCTGAGAGTCAAAGTTTGAAGCCTGGCAGGTGAACCACAGACCTGCTCATCAGCTCAAAGCCTGGAAACATCCAAAATTTAAGCCTGAGCTGCAGCGTGGGCTCCCGGGGTCACAATCTTCTGAGCCCCCGTCACCATCTCTGCTTTCAGCCCAGGATTTTGGCCCAAATTCGCCCTTGCTGCCAAAATTTTGGCCAAGGTGAAGCTGTATTTCCACTGGAGAAGAGCTGCTGAAGGCTTTGGGGAGAAAAACCTCCCAGCCTGCGGTGCGTGCGGGTCCGTCCGAGCTCGGGATGTGCAGGGACCCATCCGGGGGAAAAAAAACCACATTATTTTCCTCCTACCGCCCTGAGCCATTAAAGCAGATGGTAATAAACCCAAAAAAACAATTAAAAAGGTAAAAGGCTCACTTGGCTTCACACGGCTATAAGGTTGGCCCATCCCGAGTGCGGCAGAGCACAATATTCACACTCCCTGTGGCTTTAGAAATCTGTCAATTTAGCCTTATAATTGCATTATGACCCAAAGCTATTTTAATGCTGCTATCTCCTTCTCCTGGGTTCTTACGATAACCCCGAAGTTATGTCCATAAATAATGCTAAATGGCTGTAATCTCCCCTACCGCGGAGAAAGCGGCCGGCACACAAAAGTTGCCGTAATCTTGAAATACCTGAAGAACAGGGCACAGCAAGGGGAATTTACCGTCTCGCTCGGCTCCGGCCGGGGCTGCCCGAGCCACAGAGTCACCGGGGAGAAATTCAAACAGTCCCACCTATAAAATGCCACCAAATAACCCGGCCCCGCTGCGGCTTTCCAGGGTTTGGGATTTTTCGGGTGCTGCGCTGGCGGTGCAGATGATGCTGCGTCGCTGGGCTTGGGCTCAGAGAGGTGGGAAAGGGATTTTCTGGGCTCACCTCACCCCACCGGGCTCCGTGGGACAGAGCTGGTGGTGGCGGCAGGGTCACCGGCGCTGGGGACATGCACGGCAGGACCTTTCTGACACCCACAACCCAGCGTGAGCCTCGCATGAGGTAGAGCCACGCTGATGTGGCATCCCATGATGGACACGTGGGGTGAGGGGATGATGGGGACCTACATCTCCTCCCCGTCGCCTGCACCATGTGCGGCCGGTGGGCTCGCGTGGTCCCAGAGCAGCACGCAGCCAACATAGAATCACAGAATTGTTAGGGTTGGAAGGGACCTTAAAGATCATCTAGTTCCAACCCCCCTGCCCTGGGCAGGGACACCTCCCACTAGATCAGGTTGCTCCAAGCCTCATCCAGCCTGGCCTTAAAAACTTCCAGGGATGGGGCTTCCACCAACTCTCTGGGCAACCTCGGCCAGTGTCTCACCACCCTCGTGGTGAAGAACTTCTTCCTAACGTCCAGTCTGAATCTTCCCATCTCTAGTTTTAATCCATTCCCTCTAGTCCTACCATTACCCGACATCCTAAAAAGTCCCTCACCGGCTTTCCTGTAGGCCCCCTTAAGATACTGGTAGGATACTATAAGGTCTCCTTGGAGCCTTCTCTTCTCCAGGCTGAACAACCCCAACTCTCTCAGTCTGTCCCCATAGGAGAGGTGCTCCAGCCCTCGGATCATCCTCGTGGCCCTTCTCTGGACACGCTCCAGCACGTCCATATCTCTCTTGTAGCAGGGGCTCCAGAACTGGACGCAGGACTCCAGGTGGGGTCTCACGAGAGTGGAGCAGAGGGGGAGAATCACCTCCCTCGCCCTGCTGGCCACGCTTCTGCTGATGCAGCCCAGGGTACGATTGACTTTCTGGGCTGCTGGTGCCCACTGACGGCTCATGTTGAGCCTCTCGTCCCCCAGCACCCCCAAGTCCTTTTCTTCAGGGCTGCTCTCGAGCCAGTCACTGCCCAGCCTATATCGGTGCTTGGGATTGCCCCGACCCAGATGGAGGACCCTGCACTTGGTCTTGTTGAACTTCACAGGGTTGGCGTGGGCCCACTTCTCCAGCCTGTCCAGGTCCCTCTGGCTGGCATCCCGTCCCTCCAGCGTGTCAGCCGCCCCACACAGCTTGGTGTGGTCGGCAAACTTGCTGAGGGTGCCCTCTATGCCACTGTCCGTGTCGCTGACGAAGACGTTAAACAAGACCAGTTAAACATGCGTGTCCCAGCACACGTGTGGGGGCTCGGTGAAGCTGGAAAACTCATCCCCCTTCCTCAGAGGTGAAAAGCTGGAATAGGCCCCCCCAGCCTGGGGCCAAGGGAGCGGGCTGGAGCGCAGCACAGGGCGCAGGGACAGCCGTGTCCTTATCTCGGCTCTCCTTATGACGGCTGGGTATGCGTGTCGGCCGCCGCGCCGGGGATGGGCACACGCTGACCGTGCACAGCTCCGGCCCCAGCAGCCGGAGAGGAGGAGTCGGGCAGATGGGTATCACAAAGCGCCGAGAGCCTCAGCGCCTCCTTTTTTCCAGCCCGTGTCCTGCGAAGGGACAATTATAAGGTTTTCCCTGGGTGTGACACACGGCATGGGGACTCCCCGAGCCGCCCCGGCCGGTTTGGGAGGGTGATGTTCCCCCCCACCTGCCGCCGGCACCCCGCTCCAGGCTTGCTGTCCTGCTCGCAGGGGTGGCCCTGCTCCTGCCCTGGCTGTGACAGCAGGCTGGGGGCAACCGTGTCCCCCGGCCCCTCTGGTGTGGCTGAAAAGGCAATTCCCACGGGGACGATGCAAGCCCTGGGTGTGGGAGGGGCAGGTGGCAGCATGGATGGAGCCATGGGTGGGTGCTGGTGGTGCTCAGCCCTGAGGGTGCGCCAGGCTCTGCTGGGCTCCGTGGCCCTTCCCGACGCCCAACACCTCGTGCTGGCACTTTGGCTCTGCCATACGGCACCTCCCGGCACCCTTTTACGCCAGGAAGCGTGGCCGGCTGAAGGGGCCCCGAAATTTCAGACACCCCCAGAACCACGGCTCAGGGCAGCCCTGCGTCTTCCCACCTGCTAAATACCTTCTCCATCAATATTTCAGCTTGAAATAGTTATCCGGCGCTCACACAGCTGCTTCTGCCTAAACAGACCTCCTCATCCTTCCCGATGGATCTGCTCAGGTGGAGAAACCCCAGCAGAGCCGGGGGGAGACCCCGGTGATCACCGCCACGCTGGTGTCCCCTGTCACCTTCTCCGGCAGCCAAGTCCTCCCTGGAAACGGCCCCGGGAGCGCTGGCCTAGCCCAGCCGTGCACGGCTTATGGAGCTGGCCCTGCTCCCAGCCGCCCCGCCAAGATCAGGCAGGGTCAGGCTCTGCTCCGTGCTGGAAGGGGTCCCCCCCCTCCCAGCACACCCCATTCCCGGCTCCCCCCGCCCCAAGCCCGGGCGCTCTCTCTGCGCTGGCAGGGCTGTGTTGCAACATCTCTTTTCACCCCGTTAATCCACTGGGCCGTGCCAGAACGCCTGTCGGGCAGCTCTAATTCATACCCACCCACCAGCCGGGCCCGGCCGCGGGCTGCAAAGGGGCAGGCGAGCTGCCGGCGTGGGGGGAGGCAGTGGGTTTTCATGCCACCCGAGTTTTCATGCCACCCGAGCTCCTCGCGTGCCTCAGCATCCTCCTCTTCCACAGGGGCAGCGATGGAGCCGGCCCGGCCGGGCAGCCGGCGCAGGGAGCATCCCTGCGTGGTGAGGTTTGCGTGTCCCGCAGGGCACGGCAGGAGCTGGGACAGACCATGGCGTGGGGCTGGGCTGTGGGGCAGAGCAACGGGGGCTCGGTGGTGCCCCCAGCCCAGCCCAGGGCGAGGGGAGCCGTGGGGCTGGGCGAGAGGCAGCCCCCCGGGAGCCCCCTCCTTGCAAAGGGCTGATTTAGCGAGGCGGGTCTGGCCGGTGGCACTGGCCACCGCGTGTCCTCCCAGGGCAGGGGGGACACATCCACCGCCACCACCATGGTGAGAAACCACGGGCTGGCAGAGCTCGGGGCTGGCCGGGCTCTTCCCCTTGCCATGAGACGGGCAGCAGGAGGAGGGTCAGGACGCTGGGAGAAGCCGGCATGGTTTCCCGCGGAGGCAGATGTGCCACCTCTGGAACTCGCTGGTGAAACTGGGCTCGGATCCGAGTCCTGTTACAGGCTCAGACTCCGGGGCAGCCGACGCTGGAGCACAGCTCTGCTCGCCGAGGGATGTCCCAGCATGGGGTGCAGGAGCAGGGGCCCAAAGGGACAGGCTTGGCGGCGACCACGCTCTTCTCGGGGGAGGAAAAGCTCTTCTCAAGGGAGGAAAAGCTCTTCTCGGGGGAGGAAAAGCTCTTCTCAAGGGAGGGAAAGCTCTTCTCAAGGGAGGAGAAGCTCTTCTCGGGGGAGGAAAAGCTCTTCTCGGGGGAGGAAAAGCTCTTCTCGGGGGAGGGAAAGCTCTTCTCAAGGGAGGGAAAGCTCTTCTCAAGGGAGGAAAAGCTCTTCTCGGGGGAGGGAAAGCTCTTCTCAAGGGAGGGAAAGCTCTTCTCAAGGGAGGGAAAGCTCTTCTCGGGGAGGAAAAGCTCTTCTCGGGGGAGGGAAAGCTCTTCTCGGGGGAGGAAAAGCTCTTCTCAAGGGAGGAAAGCTCTTCTTGGGGGAGGGAAAGCTCTTCTCGGGGGAGGAAAAGCTCTTCTCAAGGGAGGAAAAGCTCTTCTCGGGGGAGGGAAAGCTCTTCTCGGGGGAGGGAAAGCTCTTCTCGGGGGAGGGAAAGCTCTTCTCAAGGGAGGAAAAGCTCTTCTCAAGGGAGGAAAAGCTCTTTCCGGGGGAGGGAAAGCTCATCTCGGGGGAGGGAAAGCTCTTCTCGGGGGAGGGAAAGCTCATCTCGGGGGAGGGAAAGCTCTTCTCGGGGGAGGAAAAGCTCTTCTCGGGGGAGAAAAAGCTCTTTTCCCTCTGTGGGGAGGAAGAGGCTCCTGTCGATACCTCCACCGAGGAGAAAACCTTGTGCAGACAATTAAGCCTTACCCCAAAAGCAGCCCGGAGGCAAACGCAGGCAGCTGCCGGCCTGCAGTTAGAGCAGAGAGAAGAAAAAAAAACCAACACCCCAACACTTTTGATCCCGCAGCCCTCGGTGGCACGAGCCGGTGGCTGGGGGAAGCCCTGCGGCCACCTCGGCAGCTTGCCGGGCTCCCCAGCCCCACGCGGGGCCGGTTGGGGGTGGCCGAGGTTGGAGGGTGAGGGGGAGCGGTGGGCACCCCCGAGAAGACAGGAGGAAAGGGAACGAGGCGGCAGCCGCCGATGAGGCTAATGAGAGGGTGGATTTCCTCAATTATAGGATAATGCCAGTAATCCCGGCTTTCGAAGGTTTAGGCGAGTGACAACTGCTGTGGGATGAGCCTCCCTCTTTCCCTCCCTCCTTCCCTCCCTCCCACGTGATGGCCGAGGAGCCCGGAGCCTTCGCTGGGCTGTGAACCGGGGAGCGCCGCAGCTCCCCGCCTGCCCGCAAGCACAAGCCCCCGGCACCCAAACACAAGCCCCCGGCACCCAAACGCCCCCCGGCACCCAAATGCCCCGCAGCACCCTCACCCGCCAAAGGGTCTCCCCTTGGCATCGGCTAAAAACCACCGACTGCTCCCCC